>JACEFZ010005885.1:0-64387 GCA_014155875.1 Cepaea nemoralis | reverse complement strand
ACGGGATTAAACATAGATGCTATAAGGCAAACCCACTCATTGGACAAATGGCACCAACACTAAAGAACAAAAACGTATCAGTAGATACTGAAAAAGAACTCAACAATATAATATTTCTACCAACTAAATGCTACCAATGTCATAGACAATGCCAGAAAAAAAGGAAACAAAAATTACAACAACGGAAATGAGATTCTTGGAAAGAAATCTCAATTTCTCAAGAACAGAGAAAGATAGAAATGACGAAATCCGGTCTAACGTCGGTGTTATTACAGTGCTAGATTTTATTAGAAAACAGCAAGTTAAAGGGTTCGATCACATAACTAGGCAACCAACTGATATTATACCACAGCAAGCAATCATGTACAGCCAAAACAGATCGAGAAAAAGAGGCCGAATATGTAACCGGTGGGCAGCGGAAATAAAAAGAGTCCATAGGAGTCTCGATACATGACACCCAAAAACGGACGCTCTCCCGCTATTTCTGCTTCAACTTTCATGCTTTCAAAGTGCACCAAGCTTTTCCCTTGATCTGTCTCTGCCTCCTCTAACACTGTTTATTCCAGTGCTAAGATGTTATCCAGTATCCGTCATCTCATGTTCTGACCAAAGAACGATATATGTCTCTTGTGTATAATTGTGTATAATAATTTGGTACACGATCCGCTTTCGTTGACTGGTTGTCAGTAGCTCTGGCAGTCCAAGGTATCCGCAACATTCGTCTAGGAAGTCGCATTTCTGCTGCCTCCAAGCTCTTCCTAATTTGTTGCTTGGATTTCGAAAAATTACTTTCATGGTACGAGAAAAAGCAGTGCAATTAGCCGGAATAGCATAAGAGAGAGTTTAGGGCAATTGCAAACAAAGTCCCTATAAAAGATAACCGCACACACACATACACACATCCACACACACACACACACACACACACACACACATACATACACACACACAAACACACACAATACACATATACAGCACACTCACAGAAATAGAGAAACAACGACATAGAGAGACATACAGCTATATCGAACTATACATGGTAAGTTATATGGGCTAGAAAGATAGATATATAGAGGCATATGGTTACATGGAGCTATAGAGATATGTTCATCATCACGGGCCATGCCGATAAGCGTTGGCGGTCATGTTTCGCAATCTCACACATTAAACAGTGTCGTAAATCAGCTCATTGTTCGTGTCTCGACTATGCCACGGAGCCATTTGGATATGTACTTCTATAAATTCCCCTTGTTCTTTCCCCTCTATTTTGCTCGTTGTCCCAAAGTTCTCTAGTTTAATTCTTCTCATAACAATACGTGTCCTGACTCCAGCCAGGCGACTGCATTAGTTACTTCCATGTCGGGTTAGAATCTGTGTCTCTAGTCAGCTATTACTACCGTAGCTACTGCAATATCGTGTTACACTCTGTATCTCCAGTCAGGCTACTGCTTTAGTTACTGCTATGTTAGGTTACAATCTGTATCTCTAATTCATTCGGTCGGTCGGTCGGTCGGTCGGTCGGTCGGTCGGGGTGCGCTGGGCCGCGGTGCGCTGGGCCGCGGTGCGCTCGGCCGCGGTGCGCTCGGCCGAGGTGCGCTGGGCCGCTGTGCGGTCGGTCGCGGTGCGGTCGGTCGCTTTCGCGGCCGGTCGCGGGGCAGTCGGTCGCTTTGCTGCCGGTCGCTGTGCGGTCGGTCGCGGTGTGGTCGTTCGGTGTGTTCGGTTGGGTCAGTGGCCTTCTTCGTGAAGAGGCCAATGTACTACGTCCCTACAGAGGCTAATAAACCGTCGCGCGGAGAGATGTGTCCAAGAGACACATTCGCATCAAAGGCGCCGACCTTCTATTTGCTTCTATCATGAGCAGTATTGCAGACTTTCGTACTGTTTCCGATTCCACTGGCACTTACATGTTCATGCTCAGTGTGTCAAGAGTGCCATGTGGCCAGTTTTCTAGGTAGATCCCCGTTATAACGGGTCGGTAGCCTCCTTTGTCAAGAGGCCAATGTACAACGTCCCTACAGATGCTAATACACCGTCGCGCGGACAACAGAGAGATGTGTCCACGTACTAGGTGATCTCCAGAATATCAGCATTCGGATGTCCAAGAGACACATTCGTATAATAGGCGCTGGACTTCTATTTGCTTCTATCATGACCAGTATTGCAGATTTTCGAACTATTTCCGATTCCACTGCCACTTGCATGTTCATGCTCAATGTGTCAAGAGTGGAATGTGGCTAGTCTTCTAAGTAGATCCCCGTTTTAACCTTCAGGAACGATGCTACTTGTTCTGACCCAGTGTGAAAATGATACTCTAATCTGTCAATTTGTGCTGTCTTTTTCTGACACATCTATCTGCTTCTTTTTAGATATGCAGATGATACAGTCTTGATTGCAGACAATGAACAGGACCTGCAAAATTTAGTAGATGCGGTTGTTGCACACAGAGAACAACTAGGGTTAGAACTGAATATTAAAAAGACACAGATTATGGTCGTCACTGGGAAGAAGGAAATACCACAATGTAATATACGAGTAGATGGGCATATTCTTAAACAAGTGAATCGATACTGTTATCTCGATACAGTCGTAACATTTGATGGGAGATGCCTTGAAGAGATTAGACAAAGATTTGAAATTGCGAAGGTAGCGTTTAGCAAGATGAAAAACATACTGACGAATAAAAAGATGTCAGTTGGAACGAGAAAAAAGAGTGTTGAGGTGCTACATAGAACCTGTGCTTTTGTATGGATGTTAAGCGTTTATAATAAGCAGTCAAGCTGACAAACAGCTGATGGCTGTGGAAATGTGGTTTCTGAGGAAAATGCAAAGAATACCATGGACGGAAAGAAAAACCAATGATTAAGTCCTTCAAGAGACAAATGAAGATCGTAAACTGATTATAATCATTAGACGTAGACAGTCAAAATTTTTTGGACATGTTATGAGAAGAAATTATTTGGAGAACTTGGTGACAACTGGCAAGATCGAAGGGAAGAGGCCAAGGGGAAGACCGAGAAGTAAATGCCTGGATGGATTGGCCACATGGCATGGTCGAGACAGGAACACGGAGCTGATCCACGACTCTGGTGATCGAGTGAGATGGCAGAACATGACCGCACACGCTTACTGGCATGGCACATGATGGATGGACAATCCGTCTCAATTCGTCTCTCTGGTTGACCTTCTCTTGCCAGTCGTTGATTCCAAGTGCTTGTAGGTGTTATATGACCTATGCTGGTTTTATATAAAATTATGAGATCTATGGTGTTATTTCAATTGTAAAATGGTTTCCATGCTGAGGTACCCATTCACAACGAGGTAGCGATCCCCGATAACTTTCACACGGTTCACATCCAGCAGCGAACCTTCAAGTTGATCTGAATTCTCACGAAGTTCTTACGATGATAAGTTCGTGATATGTTCGTTGTTTAGGTAACGATACTCCTGGTGTGTCAATTGAGCTCTGTAATTATCTTCCACTATAACTCACCCCCGCAGTGCACATTCACCAGTCATTCAACAAGATTGAGTTGGAGCACATAATCCTTTATTGTGGAAAAAAACACGGACAAACGGAACACAACTCTATATCCTGAAACAATATAATCCATAGAATATAAATATCCTCCTCACAATTTAACCAGCACACATTACTGACTTCTCAGGCCTGCTTCATATCAAATCCACAAGACAGGTAATCCAGCTACTATCCACAGCTGGACCTCACACATCACAACCCATACACTGGGTTTTAGTCTACGCTAGCTATCCAACCCACTTTGGGTTCAGGCCTCTACTCACTATAAAACCCACTCTGGGTTCAGGCCTCCATTAGCTATCCAACCCACTTTGGGTTTTAGCCTGCATTCACAACTGGGAGAACAACACCACAAAATATCTGACCGCAGTCTGTCTAAGCTCCCACTTCTTCGACAACCGATCCGCTCGGCGCCAAAACATCAACTGTCCTCCAGCAACCCGACTCCTCAGTCGGTCCCAGCTTCCACTGCCCAGTCAAAGTTTTCCACTGTCTTTTAACCCTGCTGTGTAGCCCCCTCCTAGGCTCCCAATAACATTACATCCCAGCCTAAAACTGTCTCTCTCCCCATTCACATTGGGGGTCTCCACTCACACCCGCCCCATTATTTCTCATGGTTGATTGTTTTTCTCGTAGTCCCGCTACAAGGTCACTCACCTCAATGTCAATGACCCAGGCATATGTCATTATCCCCCCCCCCCTTAAAAGAAAACATCGTTTTCAAATGTTGGGAGACTAATACTTATCAAATATGTGACCCAGACATATTGCCTGGGTAGCCCTAAATATGATTCCACCTCACTTTAGGTACCACACTAAATAATATATCACATAATCCCAGTAAACTCCCATATTCCCCACACATCAATACAACCAACTTTCTATCTTGTGTACCAATGCATGAACTCATACATCACATAATAATAATACATCATAGGAAACATCATATCTGTGTATCTGCAGGTCTATTAACATCCTCAAAAAGACACAAGCTATTTGTGTACCGACCATATATCAGGTGGTTCTTTTCTTGCCTCAACCTCCACCTATTTCTGTCGATGCTGTGTCTACCCTTCCTGTACCCATGCCTCATGTTTCCTATATCTTTAAAACATCTGTTTGCTAATCCTGGTTCAGTGATGTCGTTAACACTCTTTTGAACTGCCTTAACTTTGCAATCTACATATTGTACCGTTACACTGGAGTCTCTGTTTAGTCTGACCTCTTTATTAAATCCTGGCCAATATACCTGGCATCCTGCTCTATGCTGCTTCCGCCTTACTCCTATGTGCCCTGCACATGCCCTATCCTGAGCTGTTCTAGTATATCGGTCTCTATGTGTTAACGGTAATACTACTTGCCCACATGCAGTTCCGCCATCTGAAAACCTGCGAGTGAGACCATTGTTCTTCCTTTCGAAGCACCATCTACCCTTCTTTGATTGTCTATGTCTCACTTTACTACATCCTTGGAAACATTTGTCGAGAGTAGTATCTTGTCTCTGGGAGTCACTAACGCTATGTTTGAGATCCATTCTCACCTGCTCAGCTGTACTATCCTTGCCCTGAGTGTTTCCTTCAAATGCCTCCTCTTGTTCAGCTATACTCTCTAATTTAGGTTTTCTTTTGGTACCTACCTCGCTACTACTTAAACTATGTTTCTGGTCCCAATAAACTACTTCTTCTTCTGTACAATCTTTAACTCCTGGCACGTTTCCGATGATCAAATCTGCCACTGGTGAGTCTAGAGCACACGCTACCACTCTTCATGTGATATATGGTGTTTTTACTGCTATCACGGCTAATGGGTAGAATTCTACTGTCCCATTAAATGTTATGCATCTAATCTTTTCACCTGTGTACTCCGAGGGGTTCACTAAACTTTTCTAACTCCGATAGACGTACACCCGGAATCTCTAATTGTTAATGCTGGCCTATCATTAACGAAACCATGGTGCATCTTCTTGCTTCCACCTGCATGGACTGCTGATCCTGCTTTCACTGTATGACCACACACTAAGACTGGCTGACCGTCTTTTTCAAAAAGAGGTTTGCACCCACTACAATCTTCATTGTTGATAGTCTCAATCACTTGTGCTGCATTAGAATGCTCCGTTTCCCTCATCGTACAATGATAGCTGACATGCCCCTTCTTTCCACATTTGAAACAGATGATCTCCTTCCTTGCGTTACTTGTTGGCTCACTGGATGGTTGTGCATCACACTGTGCTGCCTTGTGTCTCCAGCTCCCACAATTCCAGCATCCGGCATAACTATTTGGACGTCTCTGGAAATTCCCCCTTTTGTATGGGTACCGTCCTGCTCTGCCAAAATGGTTGCCACGGAAACCATTATCTTGAGACTCTTGTTGTTCATACTTCTGTGCTGAATCCACACTTTTCGATCTTGGTCTAATAACTGGATTCTGGTCCTGTTTAGTGTACGCTGCACAGACTATTTCCTCACTCATTAGTCTACCAATAGAACTGTTTGGATGTGCAGTCATGTAGTTTTGCCCTAACTGTGACATTGTGTCTATGTCCTTTGGCTTACGTTCCTCAAAGAAAGCTACTAAGTATGTATTGCATGCAGATACTACCTTGTCTCTTAACATTAAATCCACTAATTTATTAAAATCTTTCCCAACTTCTACACGCTCCATCCATTTGTTAAATGTATTCTTTACTGTGTTAACAAAATCTGTGAAATCTTGATTTGTCTCTGGCACTAATGTCTAAACTTTGTTCTATATCCATGCTCAGTTAGTTGGAACTTTGTTAAGCAAACGTTGACGCAAAATAGTGTAGTTGTTTCTTTCTTCCACAGGTAAATTAAACATGGTATCTAGGGCCTTACCCGTAAGAAACTCGCCAGCCGCATCGCATACTCTCCCTCTGGAATACCTAACACTTTCGCTGATGCTTCGAATCTTCCCAAATAAGATTGAAGATGGTCCCGGTCTGTAAAATATGGCAGTTTTAGTCTCTGTGACGACTGCGAAGGTCTTCTGCTTTCCTCACTTTGATCTTTCGAAGATAGTTCTAATTTTTTCAACTCAATTTCAGTTTCCCTCTTGAGCTTTTCCTTCTCAATTTCTATTTTCATTTGTGTCTCTTCGTGTAATCGCTTTTGTTCCATTTCTAGTTTCAATTGTGTCTCTTTCTCTTCGTGTCGGCGTTTGGCCTCGCGTTCATTATGCCTCTCCTCTCTTTCCCAGTGCTGAACTTCTTTCAATTTTGCTTCTGCAAACTTCTGTAACTCTTTACCCTTCAAGCCTAACCGTTCACCTGCTTCAATATATTCCATTAAAGTAGGCATCTTGTACTTGTGGAAACGTTGCTGTCTGTCAGCCAACTATAATATAAAGACTCTGCTGCTAGTCTTTGTGTGCTTTCCCTAAGTACACCACCACTCACTGTGTACGTAAATTCGTAGTACTAATAATATCACTCTATATTTACCCAGTCACTCTATAAGCACTAGGTAGTGAGGGGGGATATCAACTATACTCCCTCGCATAAATACCAAATAGCTGTAAAAAAATCTCTGGAAATATTGTTAAACATGCATATACAAAACGGATGAATGATCCACACTAAGTGATTTCTATAAACGCTAGACGCACAAGCTGAGTACACGGCGACGGTGATCACAAAGAAATAAACCACAGTAACATCCACAAGCTTGTGTAGGGACGACCACAGTGCGCGTAATAATATATATAAACTGGCACAGACCACTAGACAGTAGATACGACGAAAGATCACAATAATACCAAATATCCGAACACAACAAATATCATATGTAAATATAAAGACAAGAAAGAAAGAGAAAAAAATATACCCTCAAAGTATACACAGATGTGACGTCACACAACCCGGCTCTAGATATTGGTTAGGACCCCAATGCCACTGCACGACGCGCTAACTTTTTTAGTGTTTTCCTTACAAAAAATATCTTAAGCACCAGAATACCCACGTTTTGCAAGGCCCTATCCTGATTTAGATAGAGATCGCAAAAAGTGCCTATCCAACAACTACATGTAATAACATATATATATATATATATATATATATATATATATATATATATATATATATATATATATATATATATATATATATATATATATATATATATAAGTACACAAACGATAACGACAGTTAAAACGATGAGAGCAAGTAATTGCGTAACACCCGACAACAATAAATATGACGATAGGAGCAAACAAAATGTCGAAATAGCTGGCCGACAATAATGTTCTTATTAACCAGTCGCAAAAGTTTTTCATTCGTTTTTAATAGCTTCCCACAATATACTGAAAATGTCTACGACGCTAGTTTCCAAAGCGACTTATTGTTTTGTTGAGTGTTACTGAATTTCACGTGGTGATCACAAGTTCCAACTGTCGACAACAGTTGAAGATGATAGTGATTATCCAAAATGTTCTGTCTCGACACAGTCCGTAACGTTATTGTACTTTCTCTGGACGTGGTGACACCAAAGTAATAATCCAAATGTCTGTATACTATCGTTGCAGAGATGGTCCGCAGTTGTATCAATTATGTGATAGACTCACGTTTAAAGACAGAGTTCAACCCAAAAAATGGCAGCAAATGTCCAGCTCTTTAACTCTGTACCGTCAGTGCTTTTTGGCAACTGTATGCACCCTTGTTTGCGGTGATGACACTTCGTTGTAAAAATGTTTGCTCATAACAGAGTAATGATCACAAAGGGATTCACAAAGGCGAACATAAAGTCTGGTTTTCGTTCACAAACACCTTGTTTATCCAGTTCTCCTCTGAAAAATTATAGTAAATTTCCACCGCATCGGCCTTGACATTGCCGGACACCTCAAGTCAGTACCTCAGTACTCTTTGTCACCTTGAGTGGAAATATCCTTAGTAAACAGTTTCCACACAACCTTCTCAGCCCCAACTCTGGCTGCGGTAGGGGTACTGTTCCTACCTCCGTCGTTCACCCTTCCCGGTGAATCAGCGACTGTCAATTTTCTCTGTTTTACAATTCTCGTACCTCTCCCTTCCCCGAGAGAGTTCACTGTCCTCAGTACTTTACCTGTACTGTCTATTAGCGCCGCCCCGCCTCGTCTTTTAACGGTGTCGACCAATCTTGACCAGTCAACCTGCGACCACACAGTGCGTTCCCTCGCCACACACACCTGTCAATATCTTTGATTTCCAATCCTGTCTTTATCACCGACAGCGATATTGTCCCATTATGCTGACTCGCTCTTGTCGCAAACACCTTTTTTGTCCACGCGACCTTCACCTGTGCTGTGCTCTTTTTGACATGACTGCGTTAATTCTCTGACGCCACATCTCTTGACCTATGAAAAACACCGTACACCTGTCTTCAAAGCGCACAGGACTTCGCTACGAAATCACTTACTGTCTGTTTTGCCGCGCGCTGGCTGCTTTTGATGTACTGTGGTGGTCTTTCGTGAACTGTCTGCTAGCTTCAGCACTACTGCCTCGTATCAAATTTATTTAGGTTTCTCGTGTTTGATGGAACGAAGTCACCAGATAATAACTCCTCTCTCAGCGAAGAGCCTACAGATATCTCAGAATGACAACAATGTCTATAATGTAATGGGTTTCTTGATCGGACGAGCTCTCAGATATCTCACAAAGTTCTTACGATGATAAGTTCGTGATATGGTCGTTGTCTAGGTAACGATACTCCTGGTGTGCCAATTGAGCTCTGTAACTATCTTCCTCTATAACTCACCCCCGCAGTGCACATTCACTAGTCATTCAACAAGATTGAGTTAGAGCACATAATCCTTTATTGTGGAAAGAACACGGACAAACGGAACACAACTCTATATCCAGAAACAATATAATCCATAGAATATAAATATCCTCCTCACAATTTAACCAGCACACATTACTGCCTTCTCAGGCCTGCTTCATATCAAATCCACAAGACAGGTAATCCAGCTACTATCCATAGCTGGACCTCACACATCACAACCCATACACTGGGTTTTAGTCTCCGCTAGCTATCCAACCCACTTTGGGTTCAGGCCTCTACTCACTATAAAACCCACTCTGGGTTCAGGCCTCCATTAGCTATCCAACCCACTTTGGGTTTTAGCCTGCATTCACAACTGGGAGAACAACACCACAAAAGATCTGACCGCAGTCAGTCTAAGCTCCCACTTCTTCGACAACCGATCCGCTCGGCGCCAAAACATCAACTGTCCTCCAGCAACCCGACTCCTCAGTCGGTCCCAGCTTCCACTGCCCAGTCAAAGTTTTCCACTGTCTTTTAACCCTGCTGTGTAGCCCCTCCCTGGGCTCCCAACAACATTACACCCCAGCCTAAAACTGTCTCTCTCCCCATCCTACCCTGGGGGTCTCCACTCACACCCGCCCCATTATTTCTCAGGGTTGATTGTTTTTCTAGTAGCCAGGTCACTCACCTTACTGTCAATGACCCAGGCATATGTCATGAATATTGTTATCTGGCAACAGAGCTGATTTGACAGCAGCAAGTCGTCAATTCTTGTCCCTCGGATGCAGAAATACAAATATCCTCAGATGTTCTCTCTTAGCCGATATTTCCAATAAAATTGTTCATAAGAATTACGATACTGATTGTTATTATAATCCTGTCGGATGCATCACAACACGTTAACAATGTCGAGTATACAATTACATGGTACACGCGTGTACCTGCCAAAAATGAAACATTCATTTCTCATTCAGTGATGACAGTTAAGCAGATCATTGTTCAGACGTATCACTCTGTATTTAAAATAATATTGTGTACAATATTATACAATACACAGAATAATGTATGGATTAATATCGATCAAACAATCAGGTGCCGTCTCCACTTTGAAGGTTGGCTACAATGGATCTCTAACACTGACTGTCTCTCGCTTTGACTGTATATTCTGTCAGGCTGCTATCCGTCCATCTCTTGATGTTATTTTCCCACCTGTATCGTTGTCTACCTCTTGCTCGCTTTCCCCAAACCTTACCTTCCAGTATGGTTTTTATAAGAGTACCATGTCTTTTAACATGGTCGAAATATTTCACTTGTCTTCTCTTTATTTCTTTCATAAACTCTCTCTTCATTCCCAGTTTTTCTAGGACCTTTGCATTTGATTGTTTTTGTTTCCATAAAATACGACATATTCGTCTGTATATCCACATCCCCAGGGCTTCTATGCGACTTTCTAGTTGTTTGTTGAATGTCCAGGATTCCGCACCTTACGGTAGCGTTGAATATACGTAGCATTTGACAATTCTCAGTTTTAATGCGTTATTAATCTCTCTAATTAATCTTAATAATATTAATCTAATATTATTCTCTCCCTTCTCCCTCTATAGTGAAGTAATAATGAGAGAGATAAAAGACAAGCCATGAATACTAATCGGAGGTTATAATATAAACAATATACGCCATGCAGATGACACGGTATTGGTGGCGGATATTGCAACAGACCTACAACAATTGTTGGGCATTGTAGTAACATGGAGTGCATGGAAAGGATTCTCCTTGAATATCAAGAAAACAGTACGAATTGTGATATCAAAGAAAACGGTGACACCAAAATGTAACATAGAAATAGAAGATGAAATTATTAACGAAGTGGACAATTTTAAATACCTAGAGGCACCTAGAGACACCGGATGGAAAATGTACAACATAGATCAAGAGTAGAATAGGGCAGGCGAAAGCTGCATTTCAGAAAATAAGTGTATCTTATCCAATTAGTCACTATCAATGAATGTAAGAAAGAGCGTGCTGAAATGCTACATAGAATCAGATTTCCTTAATGGCAGCGAATCGTGGAATGTAAATGAACAAATTAGGAAGATCTTAGAAGCAACAGAGATGTGGTTTTTGAGACGAATGGGGCGAATTCCTTGGAGTGCCAAAGAAACTAACAACGATTGCCTGATAGAGGCTAATGAAACTAGAATACAATATACAACAATAAGAAAGAGACAAACATCATTATTTGTTCATGTGATGAGAAGCGAGGCATTGGAGAACATCGTGACAACTGGAAAGATCGAGGGGAAGAGAGGCAGAGGCAGACCAAGAGACGTGATGCTGGGCGGATTGAGACGGTGGCATGGAGGAATATCATCAGCAGAGTTGATACAGAACACCAAAGACCGAGATCTGTGATGAGCCATGAACGCCTACGCCAGCTGGCAGAGCGCTTGATGATGATGATCTAGCATTTATCGCTTTGGCTTCCTGTTTCTCGTTTCCTAAAGACGCTGACAGCTGTCCTCATGCTTTCAACACGATTGCCTACGTCTCGTCTAATTTATCTAATACATTTAAGTTTTTAATTTGCTTCGCAAGGGACTTTCTCATTCGATTTTCGTTTCTGTCCGTCCATGATAATCACTGCATATTTCTCAGAAACCACAATACCGTTGACAAGAGATGTTTCTCAGCTTGTCTGCGTATTGTCCATGTTTCACATCCATGCAATACCATATGCCTTTTACGATACAATTACATGTAACCAGAGCACACAAGTTACAGTTCCCTCATTTGTTTTTGCTTGTTTTCTTACTGCGTTTACGCACATTTTGTCAACTGAATGTAATCTTGTTAGACTGTTCATTTGCAGTTTTAGTTATCTGTCGCGCATTCACCAACCACAGATATAAGTTGCAATTATAGTCGTACGGTTCGATCTTCTCAGCGACTTGTCACCCATAGTTGCTCCATTCCTGTGCCAGCAAAGATAACATAAAACGCTCATCATTGTCACTTGTGAACTGGTGAATGAGGAGGCAATATCTTCGACAAGACCAAATCTCCGGAGCACCAAAAACTAGCCGTCCTTCGCTTAAATGTGCAGTTTAGTGTGAAGGAAGACAGCTGTCTGAGCATTCACAAGAAGCCCGCTCACGCATTGCCATATAATTCAGCCGCCGGTGTGCACGCGATTAGCCGTCCGCCATTATCCAAGACTGCACTTATACAACTTTTGTGGGCACTAACAAAAATCATCTCGAAAGAGACTCACAGCTCACAGTGTCGCACCGAGCACTCATCTAGGTCGACACGAAGTCCAGGTGAATATTAACCTATACACAATATTCACTTTTTCGATATATTCTTACCTGTACGAAGAGAGAAAATATCCAGATGAGAAGTCACTTGGGCAGATATAGAAAAGTTTCAGGTCCATACAGACCTGGGCATAGACAATATTCAGATGTGTTCTCATCTGTGTCGTCCTCTTCTTCCATCTTTCATATCGATGTATCCAATAGGCCCTCGGCCAACCCAGACGCCGACCTTTGACTTATTCATGCTTTGCTGGAATTTGTGGCTAATGTCTTCTACGGGATTGGTGGCCAGTCCCACACCAATTGTCCTTAATCGCCTCCTACGCCATGAATGCCAATTTGCAGCGTTACAACTCATTTGTTAAGACAGACATAATATCCATGTGTGTGTACGTCCACTTGTATGGACAGAGACAATATTCATGTGTTTGTTTGCCCACTTGTATGCACACAGACAATATGCATGTTTGTATGCCCACTTGTATCGACACAGACAATATGCATGTTTGTATGCCCACTTGTATCGACACAGACAATATGTATGTTTGTATGTCCACTTGTATCGACACAGACAATATGCATGTTTGTATGCTCACTTGTATCGACACAGACAATATGCATGTTTGTATGCTCACTTGTATCGACACAGACAATATGCATGTTTGTATGCCCACTTGTATCGACACAGACAATATGCATGTTTGTATGCCCGCTTGTATCGACACAGACAATATGCATGTTTGTATGCTCACATGTATCGACACAGACAATATGCATGTTTGTATGTCCACTTGTACCGACGCAGACAATATGCATGTTTGTAGGCCCACTTGTATCGACACAGACAATATGCATGTTTGTATGTCCACTTGTATCGACACAGACAATATGCATGATTGTATGCTCACTTGTATCGACACAGACAATATGCATGTTGTATGCTCACTTGTATCGACACAGACAATATGCATGTTTGTATGCCCACTTGTATCGACACAGACAATATGCATGTTTGTATGCCCACTTGTATCGACACAGACAATATGCATGTTTGTATGCTCACATGTATCGACACAGACAATATGCATGTTTGTATGTCCACTTGTACCGACACAGACAATATGCATGTGTGTAGGCCCACTTGTATCGACACAGACAATATGCATGTTTGTATGTCCACTTGTATCGACATAGACAATAAGCATGTTTGTATGTCCACTTGTATCGACACAGAAAATATGCATGTTTGTATGCCCACTTGTATCTACACAGACAATATGCATGTTTGTATGCTCACTTGTATCGACACAGACAATATGCATGTTTGTATGTCCACTTGTATGCACACAGACAATATGCATGTTTGTATGTCCACTTGTATCGACACAGACAATATGCATGTTTGTATGCCCACTTGTATTGACACAGGCAATATGCATGTTTGTATGCTCACTTGTATCGACACAGACAATATGCATGTTTGTATGCCCACTTGTATCGACACAGACAATATGCATGTTTGTATGTCCACTTGTATCGAACACAGACAATAGCATGTTTGTATGCCACTGTACAATATGCATGTTTGTATGCCCACTTGTATCGACACAGACAATATGCATGTTTGTATGTCCACTTGTATCGACACAGACAATATGCATGTTTGTATGCCCACTTGTATCGACACAGACAATATGCATGTTTGTATGCCCACTTGTATCGACACAGACAATATGCCTGTTTGTATGCCCACTTGTATCGGACACAGACAATATGCATGTTTGTATGCTCCACATTGTATCGACACAGACAATATGCATGTTTGTATGTCCACTTGTATCGACACAGACAATATGCATGTTGTATGCCCATAACTTGTACATGGACACAAGCCAATATGCATGTTTGTATGCCCACTTGTACGACAAGACAATAGCATGTTGTATGTACCACTTGTATCGACACAGACAATATTGCATGTTGAGGCCCACTTGTATCGACACAGACAATATGCATGTTTGTATGCCCACTTGTATCGGACAAGACAATATGCATGTTTGTATGCCCACTTGTATCGACATAGACATCTGCATGTTTGTATGTCCACTTGTATCGACACAGAAAATATGCATGTTTGTATGCCCACTTGTATCGACACAGACAATATGCATGTTTGTATGCCCACTTGTATCGACACAGACAATATGCATGTTTGTATGACCACTTGTACCGACACAGACAATATGCATGTTTGTAGGCCCACTTGTATCGACACAGACAATATGCATGTTTGTATGCCCACTTGTATGGACAGAGACAATATGCATGTTTGTATGCCCACTTGTATCGACACAGACAATATGCATGTTTGTATGTCCACTTGTATCGACACAGGCAATATGCATGTTTGTATGCCCACTTGTATCGACACAGACAATATGCATGTTTGTATGCCCACTTGTATCGACACAGACAATATGCATGTTTGTATGACCACTTGTACCGACACAGACAATATGCATGTTTGTAGGCCCACTTGTATCGACACAGACAATATGCATGTTTGTAGGCCCACTTGTATGGACACAGACAATATGCATGTTTGTATGTCCACTTGTATCGACACAGACAATAAGCATGTTTGTATGTCCACTTGTATCGACACAGACAATATGCATGTTTGTATGTCCACTTGTATCGACACAGACAATATGCATGTTTGTATGCCCACTTGTATGGACACAGACAATATGCATGTTTGTATGCCCACTTGTTTGGACACAGACAATATGCATGTTTGTATGACCACTTGTATCGACACAGACAATATGCATGTTTGTATGTCCACTTGTATGGACACAGACAATATGCATGTTTGTATGCTCACTTGTATCGACACAGACAATATGCATGTTTGTATGCCCACTTGTATCGACACAGACAATATGCATGTTTGTATGCCCACTTGTATCGACACAGACAATATGCATGTTTGTATGCCCACTTGTATCGACACAGACAATATGCATGTTTGTATGCCCACTTGTATGGACACATACAATATGCATGTTTGTATGCTCACTTGTATCGACACAGACAATATGCATGTTTGTAGGCCCACTTGTATGGACACAGACAATATGCATGTTTGTATGTCCACTTGTATCGACACAGACAATAAGCATGTTTGTATGTCCACTTGTATCGACACAGACAATATGCATGTTTGTATGCTCACTTGTATCGACACAGACAATATGCATGTTTGTATGCTTACTTGTAATTGTGAGCTCATTGCTTCAGATCTACCCATAGGTTAATGTTGCACACATCATCATCACATTACTGGAGGATATTTGCTAAATTAGAAGATCGAACATAGATGTAATAACTCAAACCCATTCATTAGACAATTGGCTCCAATACTAAACAAGCAACGACGTTTCGGTATATACTATGAAGTACTATAGACCTGTTCCAGGCGTTTCCTCTGTCTAACCTGTTGTCTATTCTTTCTCTTGTTGATCTCATCGTACAGTGGATGCTGTGCACTCATTGACTCGATGGCAGACAAGTGCTCATGTACTTTGCCGATGAAGGAGTACATGATCGCCGACGCCATTTGACACAACACATCATGATGATGATGATGATGATGATGATGATGATGATGATGATGATGATGGTGATGATGATGATGATACCATATTTCAAACTATTTATCTCATTGTTCACTAACATTATGTTTTGTATTTCTGTTTTCTGCAATAATGTGCATAACATTAGAATAACGTTTAAAAAACACGTTGCTAGAGGAAAATGATGGGACACAACTATTATCACTATCAGTATTAAGGAGGCCAGCTCGGGATATAACGATATCTATTTATCCCTTATAACAAATATGGTGATTATTTAATCTAAAAAAAAACAGATTCATAACATTTTATTTCCCTATTTTCATGGAAGCTCCCCATCAATTATGCATTCATTGTTTTTTTACTATCGTGTGTTAACCCATGCTTAGTCAGATATGACTGAGCTACCGTATAACAGTAGACGGTACTACCTGGTTTCTGTTAGCGCCGAACTTTGGGCGGCGCTTACCAAACCCGACACCGATTGTGACAACGGCTTCGGGCGGAAGAGCGCAATTGGGAGGGTACACGCCTTACCCTGGTGCGAGGAAATTCAACCTAAAGACAAAATGTCATGGCAGGGCAGACCAGGCCCTAAGCCTTGGTTGGCGGCTGGTCTAGGATCGAAGCTCTGACAAGCGGACAGTAAGAGCATTGCTTTGCTGATCCGGCAGCTTCTGCAGCTTGTCTTGTTAGGATGTAGGGGTGATACCTTTCCTCTGGAGTGAACTAGGCAAGCCGAGAGAGGGATCTTGCTGCATGGGCAACACATGATCTCTATATTTTAGCCCAGGCTTTGTGCTATGGAGAGGCAATAACTCCATCCCTGGTCTTAACTGGTCTCGGAATCAAAGCGAAAGGCAACTGTTACGGGTTATAAGTCCCTGTCAATTGGCGTAGACATGCAGCGCCACGCGTTGCCTCTGGCGGTGGGAGACACCTACTGGTGTCACTGATCAGCTACCGCCCGCCTCAAGCTGGGCAGCCCCCGGCCAATTGGGTGCTGATCGGCCACAGCCTGCCTGCTTCAATGGGTGCTTGGTACAAAAAGAAAAATAGAAACCTCAAGCTACGGCTTGCAACCTGGAACATGAGACCCATGTGTCCAGGATTTTCCACTGACTTGACCAATATTGACGATGTGAGAAAAACGGCTGTGATTGATGCCGAACTCAATCGTCTTAACATTGATATTGCTGGCCTGCAGGAGACTCGCCTCGCTGAGGAAGGGTCACTCAGGAAAACAATTACATCTTTTTTTTTTGTTTTTTGGAAGGGTAGAGGGCAGGCACAAAATACGGTGTGGGCTTTGCGGTAAAGAATTCGCTACTGGGAATGATTGAAATTCCAGCAGGAGGAAATGAAAGTCTATTATCCCTGCGCTTGGCAACCTCTTGTGGTTTTGCCACCATTATTACTGCATATGCACCGACACTCGATTCCTCTGATGATGTGAAGGATTTGTTCTATGAGGAGTTAGACTCCGTGATCAAGGCAGTTCCAAAATCCGACTACATTTATATGCTCGGTGATTTCAATGCTCGTGTGGGCATGGACTCGAGTTCATGGCCAGTGTGCCTTGGAAAATACAACACCGGTCGCATAAATGAAATATCGCAACGGCTGCTGGAGCATTGCACCAGAAATGACCTATGTATTACAAACTCCTTTTTTAAAACAAAAGAGCTGCATGAGCTCACATGGAAACATCCAAGATCCGGCCATTGGCACAAGCTGGACTTCATCATCACACCGAGACAACATCTGAACCATATATCATTGACTCGAAGTTACCACAGTGCTGACTTTGAAACGGATCACTCTTTGGTTGTTGCAAGGGTTAGACTGAGACCAAAGAGAATCTACACAGCTAAATACAAATCTAGCCCCAGGATTAATATTATTAACACTCACGATCAGTAAAGCAATAACATGGCTCGAGACACAGACATTCACTAGGGCTTGTTTCCTTAGCGACTCAATGAACATGATCAAGAGGATAGAGGAGGGGTCGATCCGAAGAGAATGGTTGCTGCCTCTGGAGCGGTCTCGGCTGGCAAAGATTAGTTTCATCTTCGTGCCAGGGCATGCGGGAGTACAAGGAAATGAGCGGGCTGACAAGCTCGCAGGTGAGGCAACTGTGGAGGGCGGACGCGCCATGGACCAGGCTGACATTCTGAATGCTCTACGAGAAGTGAGACTTTTGCAAGAACCAAGTGATGACTGTGAATCTACAACAATGGCCAGACTGCGAGAGCAGCAAATTAAAAGAGGGGTGGCCAAACAAGAACACTACGCAGGAAGCCAAAGAAGATTGATAAACCAACACAGAACTGGCGTCGTTAGCCGCTACACGCTGCGGGATTTGCTGAGGAGGGGATCCGAGCACTTATGGACTGAATGGTCCGATGTGCAACGAGGATGATCTGTCGACTAACTAACTAACTAACTAACACTCACGATCCTGAAAAGTGCTTTCAGTTTCAACAGCAACTTGAAGACGCTTTTACTAATACATCAGACAATTGTACAGTAAATTACAAGAGGGGTCAACTTAAGGAAGCTCTTTATAAAACTGCCGTAGGGTTACTGTGGATCATAAGAGGCAGGACTGGTTTGCGGAGTTAAGCACGGTTGTGTACTAGCTCCGAAACTCTTTGGAATATACTGTTCACTTCTACTGAAATATACCTTTCGTGATCAGGATGGTGGTATATACATTTACTCACGCTCAGATGGCGGCCTCTACAATGCTCAGAGATTGGAGGCCAAGACCAACATTAGGAGGGTACTGATCAGAGAGTTGCTTTTTGCAGATGATGCTGCAGTTACGACCCACTCTGAGGAAGAATTACAATGTCTACTATCTGCATTCTCCAATGCTTGTTCTGAATTTGGTTTCTTCTTCTTCTTCTTCGTTCATCCGGAGTTTTTTTTCGGATGTGATTGCGTTGTGCCTGTTTACAGCAGAGCTGCGTTCTTGCGCCGTTAGGCCGACACATCCGACTTCTGCGGGCATTTGTTGACCGGGTTAACCTTCCCGGGGGTTTCTTAGGACGTTTGACTCTCACTGTTGTGGTGTTATCCCCCATCCCAGCTGGTCCATATAGAACAGCCAAAGATCCTGGTCAGCCCTCAAGGGAAGGCAGGGGCAGACCATGGGCATTCCCCGCCATCCAAGGAGGCTTCCATACTTGCAGAGCCGATACATAGCGCTCTGGTACTGGGCTCACCCAAGGAATCGTCACGTCCTGCACATGGCTGCTTAGCCTCACTTCCGTATATTGGGCCTTCCGTTCACCATAGGCTGTTCTTCCGGAAACCAGAAGTATGCAGTCTGCAGATGACATCCACACAGTGAGCTTTCGATTCGGACTTTCCACGTAATGGATTTGCTATCCAAGCAATATTCCATTTCATGCCACTAGGACACTTTTCCACCTTTTATGAAGCCCACACAATGGGCTTTTGATTCGGACTTTCCACGTAATGGATTTGCTATCAAGCAATATTCCATTTCGTGCCACTAGGACACTTTTCCACCTTTTATGAAGCCCACACAGCGAGCTTTCGATTTGGACTTTCCACATAATGGATTTGCTATCCAAGCAATATTTCATTTCATGCCTCTGGGTCTTCATGCACCTTTAAATGTCAACCTGTATGTAGTTAAAGTAAGCTGCGGTCAACTTGAGCTTGTTGATATCTCCATAGAGCTTGTCCTCAAATGAAGCAGGTGTGGGCCAAAATATCTTTCTCTGTTCTGCATACGTTGGGCAATCCTGCAGCAAATGTTTTGCTGTCATTTTTCCAGTTCTACAATTACATTCATCAGTATCTCCTATCTTTAGTTTATTGAACAAGTGGTATTTCAGCCTGTTATGTCCTGTGCGGAGTCTGAAGATTGCTACTTGTTCTCTTCGGTCGAGTTTGTAATATGCATCATCCTTCTGATGGCCTGGATGCTCAGATTCCCATTTGGTTCTATAAGTGCTTTTTATCAACCTCTTTGCCTCATTATAGGTTATGTCTATGTCAGGCTGTGGTAGTCGTCCGCCCTCTTTTGCCAGTCTGTCAGCCTCTTCGTTTCCAGGTATACTGCAATGTGATGGGATCCACTGTATTACAACTTTTTTGGATTTCTGGCATAGACCATGGAGTGCTGCTCTTAGGTCAGTTAGTTCTGTGCTGTTATTGCTCTTGAGTATTGAGACAGCTGACTTTGCATCTGTGAAGATAGCTATTTGCTTCTCTTTATTTTCCTCCATCAGGAGCATTTCTGCTGCAGTTTTCAAAGCCTCTACCTCCGCTTTGAAGTTACTTGAAAATTTTCCAGTTGCCATTGAATGTGTTTTTTTCACTCCATTTTTTAAATTTAGGAGAATTCCTCCTCCTCCATTCTCTATTGAATTTTTGGCTGATCCATCTGTATATGCATGGGTCCAATTCCTGCTTGGGTAATGTTCTTTTATGTAGTTTAGGGTTATTTCTCTTCTTTCGGTTTCATGCTGAGTGTTCTTTTTCTCAATACCAGGAATGTTTTCTATCATCTCAGGCAGTTGCTGCTGTCTCCAAGCTGGGAAGTTGTGTGCATTGTGTATGGGCTTGACTGTTGATATGTTAAGTATAGGATCTGCCCTAATCCTTCGTTTTGCAGTTTCTACAAAGTTGCTACGCTTCAGTCTTCCCTTTCCAAAACCATTAAATCTGTTGTACATAGGGTGGTCTGTCAATCTTCTAAATTTTTCTGCTTGTTGCTGGGCTCTGCTATCTCTTCTATCCTGCATTGGTTGTAAACAAGTGATCTTTTCTAGTTCATTAATAGGCGTTGTCTTCAGGCTTCCAGTTATGATTCGCATTCCTTGGTTTTGGACTCTACTTATTTTGTTAAAGTTTGACTTAGCTGCTGTTGCCCAAGCTGCAATGCCATATTCCAGTACTGGCCTCACCCGTCCAGTATATAACTTCTTGAGAACTTTCTCATCTGCTCCCCACGTTGTACCAGCAAGCTTTTTCATGATTGCCATTCTCTGCCTTGCTCTTGTTCGATTTTTCTCAACCTGTGTCTTCCATGTCAGGCGACGATCAAAGGTGACTCCTAGATAGTTTGGATTTTCTTCATGGCGCAATATTTTTCCATTCAATACCAGCTTAGGTTGCTGAGTTTTATTTGAGAGGGAGAACACTGTGCATGTTGTTTTCTCCTCACTTATCTTCACTAGCCATGATTTTGACCAGTCCTCTAGTGCTAATAAGGCTTGCTGTATTCTGCTGTTAGCTGTACTAATATATTCTTCAGATGTCCATATGGCTAGGTCATCTGCAAAGGAGGATGTGTGTACTCTGGCTGGAAAATTTTCTGTGATGTCATTTATATATGCTAGGAATAATGTTGGTGAAAGAACTCCTCCTTGGGGGACACCTTGCTCCAGCAGCATCATTTTGCTTGTTTGTCCTTGTACTTTTGTCCTGGCAGTTCTGTTCTCAAGGTAGTGGCTGATCCATTTATACATTTTTCCACAAACATGCATGTTTTGCAGTTTTACTTTCAGTCCTTCCTTCCATACTTTATCAAATGCTTTTTCTAAATCTATCCAGACTGCTAGTGTGTGCTTTTTCTCTTGGAAGGCATCCTCTATTTCCTGAGCTATATAGGTTATTTGATCTTCAGTGGATCTGTATTTTCTGAATCCTGCTTGGTGTGGTGTTAAGAGTTTGTTTTCTTCCAGATGCCATGTTAGCCTGCCATTGATAATGCGTTCCATTAATTTTCCTACACAGCTCAGTAGACTGATAGGTCGATAGCCATTTGGTTCTTCCAGGTCTTTTCCTTTCTTTGGGACTGGTATTAGTATAGCTTCCTTCCATGCCTGTGGGACTATTCCTCTCTTCCAGCTGTTATTTAGGACTGCTAGTAGTTTCTTCTTTGCCTTGGTGCCTAGTCCTATTAGCATTTCATTTGTGATTCCATCCTTTCCTGGTGATTTCTTCTTTTTTAGGGTATTCATTGCCTGTTCCATTTCTTCCATTGTTAGATTTGCCATCATATATTCTGCTGCTGTCTCTGTATTTCTATGATGTATCTGTTTGTCTTTGATTGCTTTCTTCTGTTCGGTTGTAATATCAATGTGGTTTGCATTTGCATAGTGTTCCATTAGTGCATTTGCAGCCTTTTTGCCTGTAAGCAAGGCATTTCCTTGTTTAATTGTTATTTGTTTGTTTCTAGGTCCTTCATTGTTCATGGCTTTCACTAGTTTCCATAGTTTGTTTCCATCCCTGTCAAAATTCAGGTTTTCTGTTTTTTCCCTCCAACAATCTCTTGTTGTTTGATTTACTGTTCTTTTATATTTTGCTGAGATGGCTTTGAGAGAGATGTTTGCTTCAATTGTTTGTTCTCTCTCTGCTGTCTTCCTGGCATCTTCAACTTTGTCCTCCAAACTTTGTAGTTCTTCAGTCCAGTATGGTTTGTAATTTTTCCTCGCTCCTCTTGGAATGGACTCAGTGGCTGCCTGTATTATCGCTCTGTTTAGACTTTCCACCATTTGCTTTATGTTGCCATATCGTGTATTTATGTTTTCACAATATTTGTCTGTTGTATGGCAAATCTGTCCCAATCTGCTCGTTTGTAATTCCAGCGGGGCAAGGGCTTTTGCTCCTGTGGAACATACTCCATATTCATTTCAAGCTTGATTGGTCTGTGGTCACTACCTGCTAATTGGTCCAGCACATGGCGATCGATTTTGTGGAGGATGTCTCCTGTGCAGAAAGCTAAGTCTGGAGTAGAAGTGGTAAGCCATCTTCTGGAGTAGAAGCTCGGTGTGTCATCCGCTTTGTTGAGTAGATGGAGATTTGAGTCTATTTCCCAGTCCTCCAATTCATCTCCTCTTTTGTCAGTATCTGGGTATCCCCATCTTTCTGAACGGCTATTAAAGTCTCCGACAATAATGCAGTTTGTGTCAGTTATTTTCATGTTTGAGAGTGTAAGGTCCTTATCTGCTGGGCTATACAGATTGTAGATTCTTATTTTCACGTCCTTTATCATTATATCAACACCTATAATTTCTGTTTGGTTGTCAGAGATCACAGATACTTCGCTGCAAGGTATTGTATTTCGTGTAAGTATTAGAACTCCTCCTTTGTGTCCTTCGCGGTCGAAACGTGTGGCCTGATATCCTCTGACTGAGAATTTGTGATTGGCGTTGAGGTGTGTCTCTTGAATGCATGCCACATCTATTCTATCTTTATGAAGACGCTGTGTTAGGGAGTCTTTCTTCTTGTAAACTCCTTCGGCATTCCACTGTAGTATGTTGAGTGTCCGGGGTATTTGGTCAATAGCTCTTAACCTACTCCTCTGTGCCTTGACTCCACAGCACAGGGGAAGGTGACCACCAGTAGTCATGGGTGGACCCCCTCGAGGCAGGGGGCCCGGCACTATCACCGCCTGATGGGACTTCACGGGATTAGCACCATATCGATTAATTTTGATTTGTGACATCATGAATTAAGTTTCGTTGCACTGCTTTGTCAAGCCTGTGGCTCAGTACATCCGATTTCGACAAGCATTTATTCGGGATGCTTTCCCTAGCCTTTGACTGTCCCCAGTCTACCTACAAGGCAGCAGGTTTCACGTTGCACTGCTTTGTCAAGCCTGTGGCTCAGTACATCCGATTTCGACAAGCATGTATTTGGGGTGCTTTCCCTAGCCTTTGACTGTCCCCAGTCTACCTACAAGGCAGCAGGTTTGTGTGTCTCTTCGTCTGGTCCCTCTCCCTTGACCTGTCCGACATGGGTGGCCCTACCAGTAGCTGTGCTACCGTCGGCATAGCTCTTGGGGTCATTGGGACGCACAAGCCCCTCTACCTCGTCACGGTGGACACACAGCAGAGGGGGAATTTGGTTTAACAATTAGCAAAAAGAAGACACAGATTATGTCACAAGGTGCACATGGGGTACTATCAATCTTTATTGATGACGCCGAACTAGAGATGGTAGACCATTTTACATATCTAGGATCAGTGGTAAATAACAAATTATCCCTAGATCAGGAAATCAACATCCGAATTGGTAAGGCAGCAACAACAATGAACAGGTTAAGAAAAAGAGCCTGGGAGAACAGGAAGCTTATTGCAAAAACAAAAGTCCTTGTCTATTAAGCCTGTGTCCTTAGTACTCTTCTTTATGGCAGTTAAACCTGGACAACTTACTCACACCAAGAGAAACGTTTAAACAGCTTTTATATGCGGTGTCTGCGAAGAATTCTTGGTATTAAGTGGCAAGACAAAATCACAAATACTGAAGTATTGGAAAGATCAGGTTGTGTGACAGTTTATTCCATGCTCAGTCTTCGTAGACTTAGATGGATAGGACATCTTAGGAGGATGGATGATGGTAGAACACCAAAGGACATCTTTTTGGGTGAATTACAGATGGGTAAGACATTTCACGGTCGGCCTCTACTACGATACAAAGATGTGTGTAAGCGTGACATGATTGATACAGGCATTGATAATGCACAGTGGGAGCAAGTCGCCGCTGAACGTGTTGCAAGGAGGGCAAAGATCAGAAATGGAATAAAGACACAGGAGAAAATCATTGCTGATAAGTCACATACCGAGCGTGTTAGACGTAACATGGAGTATGATGATGGAAATGACCACGTGTTCACATGCACCCACTGTGAACGGACATTTACAGCGCGAATTGGCCTTATCAGTCACATTCGCTACCGCCATAGGTAAAAGTTATTATGCCTCTTTAAAGCAAAAACTATCGTCTGTCAAGACGGCAAGGTGCCAATAGTATGTGCATAACACGAGACTAAAGTGTGAAAACACTGTACTATAGGAATTGAGACAATGACGGGAAATAAGTCTATCCGAAATCATAACATGAGACTAAAGTGTGAAAACACTGTACTATAGGAATTGAGACAATGACGGGAAATAAGTCTATCCGAAATCATAACATGAGACTAAAGTTTGAAAACACTGTACTATAGGAATTGAGACAATGACGGGAAATAAGTCTATCCGAAATCCACAGTAAGGCCACCACGGGAGATAATCATATTGATATAAAAATGCAGTGGCTGTTTAATGTTTAAAAACATTTGTCACATTTTACTTGCCTTTTTTCACGGAAGCTCTCTGGCAATTATGCAGTTAAACAGTCATTTTAGTTGTTCTTTATTATCTTACACTAATTCATACATGCCTTTTCGTATTGTAAAATATCGTACACAATATTAGATTACATTAAGAGTGATAGATCTGAAAAATTATTTGCTTAACTACATCACACTTGCACATTAGAGTTATCATTTTTGGCAGGTACACTCGTGTGCATTGTAATTTTAACTAGTGAGGGTAATCAGAGTGTGTAGCACAGATACGTCAGACCAGTGACAATCATTGCACAGAAAGTATTCGACAAAGAATCCACAGCGATCTCAGCGACTTGGCATTACTCTTCAGTTAGATATATTTTATCGCAGACTATCTTGATGCTCTCACACTTAATTCTGAGTGTACGCGCTCAGACCTTCTACAAGTTCACTAGACTGTCAAAGAGGGCTACATTGTGAGTCAAGACAGGACATTGCAATTGTGAGCTCATTCCTTCAGATCTACTTATAAGTGAATGGTTCACATATGAGCATCACATTATGGGAAGATAGATGAGACATCAGAATACGAGACCGAAAATAGATTCAATAAAGAAACCCGCTTATTGGATAAATGGCACCAATTCTAAATAACAAACACGTATCAGTAGATTCCGAAAAAAAAAGAACTCTACAATGTTTGATTTGGAATTGCTGCATCCAATGAAGATAATTGCTTTCAAATGTTCATCAGTCAATATCTTTCGACTTCTATATATTTTTTTTTGGACAATCGAGGTTGACATCTTCGGCGATTGTAGCGCAAAACTCTTTGAAACAGTGAAAATGAGAAACGTTTCCTCCTTCCAGTTGTGCTTTAAACAGTGACAGCTTTCTCCGAAATCCTTTGATGATTCTGTAGAGATCACAGACGGGGTTATCCTTTCCCTGAATTTTCAAATTCAGTTCATCCATGTGGGATGTGATATCGATCAAACGTGACAACTTTGACAACCAGGTAGGCTCTGACAGCTGTGGGTCAGCTCTATCTTTTACAGTGAAGAAAACATCTGTTTCGTTTAGGAGCTTGTAAAAACGATACAGGACTGTTCCAAAGCTGAGCCATCTCACTGATGTGTGATAAGGCAAGTCACAGAATTCAAAATACATTTCTTCAACAAAATCGTGGAACTGACGGTGATTTAGTGCATGTTTCTGAATGAAGTTCACAGCAGAAATGACTGGTTTTAGTACACAAGAAATATCTAAGTCTTTCCCACAGAGTTTATGAATAGAGCGCCAGAAATGTGCAAATGCTCCGAGTCCTGATCTGCCCCATCAAACCCGTCCGATGTTTTTTCCTCCATCAACTTTAACACCTCGAAGCTGATTCCACTGAAGGTTATAGTCTTGCAAAAGGGTTTGCACTTCCATGAACATGTCTTTTCCAGTTGTTGTTCAATGCATGCTCTTCCGTTGTATGAACGTCTAAATTGACACCACGAATGAACAAGAGAAGTTGTGACGTACTCGAGAGATAAGAAGACACACCCAGCGCCAGAGAATACCACAAGTTCCTAGTTTCTCATGCATCTGTAGCACTATGTTCCCTCCGTGTTCTTCTGTTCTTCACACAACTGAACTTGCCGAAAGGCTGATAGTTTCAAGCAAATCGGTTTTCTCAGGACACAAGTCCATCATATACTCTTTAATGAAGTTGCCATCAGTAAACGGTTTTTCTCGTTCTGCCATCTTATGCACTATTTTGTAACTTGTACGGGTGACAGCTTCACTTTCAGCAAACTTTCTGGTGAAGAGATTTCTTTGTTTCTAAATTATATTTCTCAGAGTGTAACTTTCAAGAAAACTTTGAATATGTTGATAGATGTTTTGTTTCGAAGTGTCACAGAAGATTATACTCTTTCAAAACGGCAACACTTTCCTTGCATTTTACGCAACTGGTTTTCTGGTACTTTGTTTCCACAAAGACGTACTTTACTCATCATGCAATGAAAATGGGGAAATCATTATTTTTGGCAGATACACACGTGTACCTTGTAATTGGGACCTGATGGGAACCGAGATCACCCTTACATTGTAAATAATGGCGGTTAAGATCAACGTATGGATTTATATGCAGTTGATCTGGCCAGGGTGCAGACGTGGGCATCCAAACTGTAAACTCGAATCACATAAATCACTGACACTTGCAGACTGGCCTTGATGGAGAACAATGAGCCGAAAGGTTCTAAAAATAAGTTGTAGCCAGTGAGGGTGATGAAACGGTGTCATGTGCAGGGCTGACACGTCACACCAGTGACCATCATTGCATAGAACGTATACGGCAAACAATCTACAGTCATATCCGCCACTTGGCGTGACAGTATAGATAGATATATCTTATCGTAGACTATCTTGATGCTCTCACTCTTAATGTGAGTGTACGCGCACATAACTTCTACCAGTTCGTTATTGCAGGAAAAAGGGCTACATAGTGAGTCAAGATTGGTCATTGCAACTGTGAGCTCATTGCTTCAGATCTACCCATAGGTTAATGTTGCACACACCATCATCACATTACTGAAGGATATTTGCTAAATTAGAAGACCAGATCGGACATAGATGTAATAATTCAAACCCATTCATTAGACAATTGGCTCCAATACTAAACAAGCAACGACGTTTCGGTATACACTATGAAGTACGATCGACCTGTTCCAGGTCTTTCCCCTGTTTAACCTGCTGTCTATTCTTTCTCTTGCTGATCTCATCGTGCAGTGGATGCGGTGCACTCATTGACTCGGTGGCAGACATGTGCTCATGTACTTTTCCGATGAGGGAGTGCATGATCGCCTACGTGATTTGATACAACACATGATGATGATGATGATGATGATGATGATGATGATGATGATGATGATGATGATGATGATGATGATGATGATGATGTAATTGTACTCGGTCTTAAGTCTAAGATCAAAGTGTAGTATCTGTACTTGATCTTACAGGGACCACAAGCCGATGTCAACCGAATTACACATAATGACGTGGGGGTCCTGTGGGAACTGCGAGCCCTTATAAATTGTAGCTACTGGCGGCTAAGATCAAAGTATGGATTAATCTGCACTTGATCTGATCATGTGCAGAGGCGGTCATCCAAACTGTAAACTGCAAATCACCAAGTCACTAACAATGACAGAAGTCCTTGGTGGACCACTGTCGTTTACTGTTTATAGTACCTTGCAGTGCAGGACAGGGGGTGGGGGGGGTGGGGGGGGGGGGGGGTTGAGGCTAAAAAATTAAGGCCGCATGACTAGTGCAGTCACCGCGAACTGTGCAGGCAAGATTTTACTTTTTGCCCTGCACAGAAAAAACCCCACACCTTACCGAGGATTCCATCCCGTATCTCCCGAATGAGAGCCAGACACTCTAGCCATTTGGCAAGCCGCTCAAAAAATGAGACTAATAGGACCTATAAAAATTGTAACTAGTGATGGTAATAAAAAGGTGTTATGTGTATTTCAGATAAGCCACACCAGTGACCATCATTGGGTAGAAAATATACGGCAAATAATCTACCGCAATTTCCGCCACTTGGCGTTAGACTACAGTTAGATATACGGGAGGGTTTCAGATTCTCTACAAAAGCCTTAATAAAAGTGGGATAGACATCACACTAACCGTGCCATTGTCTTCTAACCATCAATATTGTTGGTACTTATGTTAAGAGTGTTCAATACGTGTCATCACGGTGCAGACGAACATCGTGACATCTTAAGGACAGTTTAAAGATGGCCGCCCAAATTGTCATATGCACCAAAGAAGAGCAGTGTCCTGTTACCAGTTGTTGTTTTAATCAATAAATTGATAAAACCTATAAAAAGTCATCCGCGAATGAAGGTCAAGTATAGTGATGCATGCCAGTCAGTCCATCAAGTGTATGAGAGGAAGGTAGTTTCAACGCTTTTCAGTCCGATGAAGAGGCACAGCAGATGGTGTCTGAGTGGTTACAGACGCGACCAAGACATTTGTTTTGTTTCTTCAGAAATACAAATGAATTACCAAAATACGATAAGTAGATTGTGAACTTTACTAGAACACGATTACAATAAACAAAATGGACGTTGCGACCAAAGCCTTCGTCAGCACAGAACAAAACAATAAGGCACAAAACATATAAAATAATCACTACATAGAAAATACAGAGGTTACTTAGCTGAATCCTGTCTTGGTTGAATGTGTCTAAAGCGCTAGCCGTTTGATGAGTGTGGAGACGGCCGGATGTGAGGATTGAAACGGGTCGATGGGTACCAGGGATTGGCTAAGATGCCCGATGGGCGGGGGTGGGTGGGTGGGGGGAGAACACCCATGTGGGCGAACGGTGAAGGGCGAATTAGCAGTGAACTAAAGCCGGCTCTGTGGCGAAGGTTTTAGTTCGTAATTTCGCATACCCAGTTGGCGGGCGCTTGGAATGCAGTACGCCCTGTGTTGGTTAGCATAGGATAGCATGAGTAACGGTCGCTCAGAAAGCAATGACAAACCAACGAACGCAAACTTGTCCAAAAAATCACTAACGGCAAAAGTAATGCTAGGGATGATGGCAACGCTCTTTAAAAGGTACGCTATCACGTTATTCTAGTGGGCTATATATCTGCGGGGGGAAAAGAAGAGAGAGAGAGAGAGAGAGAGAGAGAGAGAGAGAGAGAGAGAGAGAGAGAGAGAGAGAGAGAGAGGGAGGGGGGGGGGGAGTTGGAAGTTAAATGAAACTATGTTGGACATTAAGGCCGTGAGGGGAGAATGTCCCCAACTGGAAGATGAGGCGGTTTTCCAAAGTCTTGCGATCACGTTCGTGAGATGCGCACGATTTGAGCGCCGTGACCTTATCTCTGCCACGCCACAGTGGTCAGAACTGTTGAAGTGCATGGGCACCGGTTTCTGGGCACCACTGCTGATATCAGATAGGTGTTGCCTAAATCTGTCAGCAAGACGTAAGCCTGTCTTACCAATATACCTCATGTCACAACGAGTGCAGACGATCGCATAGATAACGTTGCGACTCGTGCATGAGAAACCCTCACGAATGTGGAAAGTGGTCTTGGGGAATGCCAGACTCTGGGTTTGAAGTACATATGGGCAGGTCTTACAACGTGATCGAAGACAAGCCATCGTACAAAGAAGAGACGTATGAGGGTGGGGTAGACTACTATGTGTCGTGTCCTCCTTTAAAGTGTCGTCCCTGGAGTGAAGAGAGTCAACACCCACATTATAATATTTTTCTTTCCTATCAATATCCTGGAGAATCCCCCAGCTTCCGTCCAACACACTCCATCAGCCCGTGGACACCTTTTCCTATCACTCTCTCACTGTCGTACTATGCCTCCTCTCATACTTCCCCAACACACTCCATCAGCCCGTGGACACCTTCCTATCACTCTCTCACTGTCGTACTATGCCCCCCTATCATACTTCCCCAACGCAACATACTTGACAACTCTCGCCTCAACAAATAAAAACAAGAAATGTATTAAAGCAAAGAGTATATGTAGGAGAAGTGTATGTGTGTATAAGGTGTAGAATGTGTGACGGGTATTCTAAATCGTCTATAGACTCAGATCAGTGTTCAAGAGAATATTCATTCTCATCCCTGTGCTGAAGACACACCAGCACCATGTATCCCATACAAGTAGCCTCACCCAGGTGATGCTCCTCCGGTCACGTGAAGACTTCCTCCGTTGTCTCTGGAACCACTAGGATGCTTGGACACCCCTGACAAACACTGTCTAATTAGAGTCTGATTCACACTATGAACTTCCTCGGTTATTTAACGGATTGTTAATCAGGAAATTATAATCCTATTGTCACTGTTAGTGGAGAAATCTTAATGGATCTAGAGTCACTGGTTCTAAAGATTCCTCATATTAACACCACAATCTAACTGTTCTGGGTATCAGTATAAAGTATGCAATGTTCTGACTGTTTATTGATACATCTATCACTTGGCTAAACCTCAATCTCGTCAACATGTCCTGCTCAGCAGAAGCCAGGTTCCCGCAAACCAACTTGGGTATAAGCCCTATATAGCGGCCTCTCAGCAACCTCTGTCTTCAGATGCTGAGCCATCCTTGTATAAAACTTTGAACCGGCTTCTTCATAGTAAATCATCTCATACTCAAGTGGAACACTCAAGGGGAACTGTAAATGGAACCTGTAGAGCAGATAACATCATGGTGAGGGCAACTCAGTCCTGGCCAGAATTAGGCAAGTGTAGGCCAATAACAGCACTCAGATCTATAACTCAATCATATGATCTGAGACATGGCAACACCAGGAAAGAATAAAGGAACGGGTAGAAACCCAGCAGATGCCCTACTGGAAGATCCTACCATTACACATTCCCCTCCTCCCTCTCAACCATCCTTAATCTCTTTAATTATTATTCCACTACATTGTCCTCAACTTCCTGAGTAAAATTATATATAACACAAGCTACTTGAAGCCACACAATAGAATGCTAGTGCCGACGCTCCTATGATACTTTCTAGCACTGCACTTATAGAACATTCTATCACTAATCATAATACATTATATCACTGCACAGTACTGTACTCTATTCCTAATCATACTCTTAAGTTAGATATAATTAATTGCCTACCATATGTCTATTCCTGTTGTTACTCGAGAAACTAGGCAATCCGATTGGATCTATGTCCGCGGATAACTATCACTACTAAGATAGGCTAGTCCCTCTAATATGACACAACTCGGAATAATCCCCACTTCAGAATGATTTTCTCGACTCCCTCTACCTGTTTACTGCACTGGGTTTTATATGGGTGCTTGAGTGAGTCACCAGAAAGTCCAGACGCCAATCAGTCCAGAATTTGGCTTTGTCCTCCTGTTTCCCCACTAACCAGAGTCAATTAGCTGTCAATTTTCCTTTTCATCTGGGGAGTTCTTTGTCTCATCCAACAAATATCCGGGTTGTCTGTGAGCCAGAGACCTTTCTCCCATTACAGAATCCTTCTGACCTCTAGCAGACATCTGTCCATTACTTTCAACGGCCAACTCCCGTTTTGTAGACAAATGTTGCCAATACACACCTCTCGAACAACATCCTGTCATCAAACTGTCGACTGTGTGTAGACAACTCGACGTGACTCCCTTTGATCTCATACACACTGTCGACCAGGTGCAGAGAATCTGTACCGACGTATTTTCCTCAGTTTGTTCACTCTCACAGAGTCAATTGTGTTAGCAAAATAATGTCGGGTTTGGTTATCATCGGTCGCAACTAACAAGTTTATTTATCCTGTGACACTATGGACCAGCACATCTCTGAGGTTACGATCCCTCCTGTAAGCCACAAGAGGGGCCTCTGAAAATACATCGCGGGTGATCGGGTCTGCCTGAAGAATAGATAGATGCCTAAGGAGGATATTCTTGGCAGCAATATTGTGGGGATGTTAGGTTAAGGAAAGGATCGGCCTATTGTTTCGTGGTTTAGGCCTGGAGGAGAGAGCCTCGGTACGACTGATAGACTGACAGCTGTAAAGGGCTGTAGACAAAACTTTATCAGGATAGCCACGAAGGCGGAAGAAATCCAACATTTCGTGGGCTTTTTGACGGAAGTCGTTATTATCCTGACAAAGCCGTCGGAGACGTAACAATTGGGAGAAAGGAATATAGTCCTTACAAGAGGGGGGATGCGAGGAGGTGTAGAGCAGGAATGCGTGGGAGTCAGTAGGTTTATAATAAACCGTCGTACGCAAACCAGCGGAACCTAAAGAGACTGTTAGATCTAGGAAATTGACAGCCGACGAAGAAATAGTGGAGGTGAGTCTGATGCTAGGATGAAAGTTGGAGAAAAAGGAAATGAAGTCCTGGAGATCTGACAAGGGCATGTCTGAAACACCGAAGCAGTCGTCGATGTATCTCCTGTAGAGCTCCGGGAGCCTACCGGTGTATTGACTCCATACCTGGTGCTCCAGATAGCCCATGAAAAGGCAGGCATAACTAGGACCCATCTTGGTGCCCATGGCCACACCGCTGATCTGGTCGAAATAGTCCCCATTGAACTCAAACGAATTGAGGTTGAGGACTAACTCTGCGAGACGCAGCAATGGTCCAGTGGCTATGGTTGGGTTGTGCCTTTTCTCCAAGAAAAATTCCAAGGCTTTAAGGCCGTCAGTATGAGGAATAGATGTATAGAGTGAAGTCACATCTAAAGTGAAGATGTGGTACTGAGAAGGGGTTGCAAAACTGATGGAATCAAAGATAGAGATAGCGTGGTTAGTGTCTTTGATATACGAAGGGAGACTAGCAACCAACGGCTGAAATATGCTGTCTAGGAACTCTGAAATCCGTTCAGTTGGACAAGAGCAGGCCGAGACTATAGGTCTGCCTGGGTTGCCTGGCTTGTGTGTCTTAGGCAGCATATAAAAGGTGGGTTTGCCCAAGCAACTATCGTGGATGATAAGCGAGGTGGCAGAGCTGGGTAACAGGCCTTGCCCGATGATGGCATTTGTCACGCTCTTGACCTGGGTGTTGTTACTGACCGTCCCATCTTGTTGCCGTGGTCTGTAGAAAGTTGCATCCCCAAGTTGCTTGTTACCTTCCTGTATATACAAGTCTTTTCTCCAAACCACTAACGCCCCTCCCTTGTCGGCAGGCTTGATAACTATGTCATCACGACGTTTCAACTGTGTGAGCGCCTGTTGTTCCTCCACTGAAAGGTTGGAGTGCCGTAGTGGCTTAAATTTTAATTTTTGAATGTCGAAAAGAGTCCTGTCGATATAGAGATCGAGGGCTTTGGATACCCCTGGATTGGGGATCTAAGTAGATCTGCATTTAGAAAGGTGAGAGAATTGATCAGTGGGATCGGAAGAGTAACGTAACTTGCACGCGAATCGGTAGCGGTTCTCACCGCGTTGGTAACTTACGGGGTATGTTAGCCAGCCGCTCAGAAAGCAATGGAAAACTACTGAGAGTAATCTTGCCTAGTACATCAACAGCAGCTGAAAAAAAGCCAGCGAACGCAAGCTAGCAAGCAAGCAGAGCAGCATTGAATGTGCACAGCATCTAGCTATCCAGGTGGCGTTTACTTTTCTTGTCAATCTCCCCTTCAAGCTGTTGGCCGACATTAGGAGTGAACACGACCAAGTCTGTGACAACCTCCATGCTGGGGTAGATATTCACACCGAGGTAGCGATCCCCGATAACTTTCATACGGTTCACATCCAGCAGCGAACCTTCAAGTTGATCTGAATATTTGTCTGGCCACAGAGCCGAACTGACAGCAGTAGGTCGTCGATACTTTTCCATCGGATGCAGAAATGCAGCCATTCTCTCTTAGTGTAAATTTCCAATTAACTTAATAATAAGGTATGATATTACTGTTTATTATTATAACACGGGTGGTTCCATAGAAACATGTTTACAATTTCGCATTTACAATTACAAGGTACACGCGTGTACCTGCCCGAAAAATAATATAGAATTTTTCAGGAGGCAAGTGACGTTATCCTATCCGATCCAATTTGGAAAAAAACAAAACTTTCCACCTTGTTTCAACCAGCCCGTGTGGCATCGGTTATAATAGCGGTGGTTCATGGTGCGTAGATTATTACTTTCTTTATGTGCCAGTAAAAGCTGCCTTATGTTGTGCGCAGACATTGTCTGAGACGTTGGGTTGGGGTCTAGTTGTCCGGCAAGTCCCCCCCCCCCTTTTTTTGGGGGGGGGGGGGGGGGGGGGGGGGGCGGGTGTTTAAGTCCTGTCCCTGGTTTGTTTGTCCAAGCTGTTGTCAACCCATTCCTGTTGATTATCTCATATACAGGCCCAACATATCGGTGCTGATCTTTGTCCTAGTCTCTCTCGTTCCCGCCCGTGATAATGCTATTGCCACCAAGAGGGATCGCTCATCTCGTCTCCCTCCTTCCGGGTCCTCCAGGGAGGAGCCAAACCACACACATCCCGTCCAGACCACGCCGCAGTCCACTGCCCCTTTCAGGGCACCCCGGACATCCACCACAATGGAAAAAAGTGGATGTCCGAAAAAAAAAGGAATTTAGGTACATAAAACAAGGACAATAAAGGTACAAACTGTAGTTAGTTAGTTAATTAGTTAGTTAGTTAGTTAGTTAGTTATTTAATTAGTTAGTTAGTACGTTAGTCGACAGATCATCCTCGTTGCACATCGGACCATTCAGTCCATGAGTGCTCGGATCCCCTCCTCAGCAATTACCGCAGCGTGTAGCGGCTAAAGACACCATTTCTGTGTTGGTTTATTAATCTTCTTTGGCTTCCTGCGTAGTGTTCTTGTTTGGCCACCTCTTTTAAATTGCTGCTCTCGCAGTCTGGCCATGGTTGTAGATTCACAGTCATCACTTGGTTCACGCATCGGGTGCAGACATTCATGGTGGTCTGCTGATTTCCTGCCTAGTTTTTCGCTGCTTTCCTGATTCTCATCGTTTTTGTTTTTGTTTATGAACATCTATTGTCTGTGGTTTTCTATTTTATCCGCGACTTCATTCCTTTATTTATCTGCCTGGGTTGATTATTTATTTGTTTATATATTTAACTCGTTTGTGGTAATTATTTATCAGATCTATTAGGTGGCATATTTATTTATTTATTTTATTTGTTTTGTTTTATTTGGGTAGAGGTTATGTGTCTAGCTGTTTAGTTTGTTTGTCTAAAGAGTTTAATTTTGTAGTAAATATATTTGTATGTTCTTCCTTTATGGAGTGTTTGGTATCTTTTTATATTCCCATCCTGGTGTATGACCCTTTGCATCTCTTCTCCGTTGCCTAAGGGTCTTTCCTTGGTTATTCGTCATCACTGTCCTCCTCGCTTGTCTCGTTCATCGTTTCTGCCAGTATCTCGGGGAGTTCTTCCATTGATAGCCGGCCGTCTGTCGCTCTTTTGCACATATTCCGGAGTATGTCAGTCATCTGGTCTTTGTTCGGTCGTAAGTCTATGGATTCTCTGATTAAATCTATGTCTTTTTCCGTTTCTCTCTTCCACTTTTTGATGTCTGGTATTTTCATTTTTATTATCTCGGTTTGTCCTAGATCGATGTTTATTAGTTGCTCTTTCATGCGATATATGTCTGCTGTGTTGTTAGTTAAGTGGCATATTTATTTATTTATTTTATTTGTTTTGTTTTGTTTGGGTAGAGGTTATGTGTCTAGCTGTTTAGTTTGTTTGTCTAAAGAGTTTAATTTGGTTGTAAATATATTTGTATGTTCTTCCTATATGGAGTGTTTGGTATCTTTTTCTATTCCCATCCTGGTGTATGACCCGTTGCATCTCTTCTCCGTTGCCTAAGGGTCTTTCCTTGGTTATTCGTCATCACTGTCCTCCTCGCTTGTCTCGTTCATCGTTTCTGCCAGTATTTCGGGGAGTTCCTCCATTGACATCCGGCCGTCTGTCGCTCTTTTGCATATATTCCGGAGTATGTCAGTCATCTGGTCTTTGCTCGGTCGTAAGTTTATGGATTCTCTGATTAAATCTATGTCTTTTTCCGTTTCTCTCTTCCACTTTTTGATGTCTGGTATTTTCATTTTTATTATCTCGGATTGTCCTAGATCGATGTTTATTATTTGCTCTTTCATGCGATCTATGTCTGTTGTGTTGTTAGTTAGTTCTCGTTTGGTTGTGTCCATCTTCTGGGACTAGTTCTTTTAACTTGTTCTTGATTGTTTTGTTTTCTTCTTTCTGTAGTTTTCAATTCTGTTTTGGTGGTCTCCAGTTCCTTAGCCATTCTTCTTGTGTGTAATCTCTCCGCTTCCAGTTCTTTTCTTATGGTTGCCAGACTTTTATGCATGTCCTCTATTGCTTGTTTTAATTCCTTGTTTTCACTCCTTTCTTGTCTTCTTGTGGTCCGCCCTTCTCCACTTGTTTCTCGGCCATTTTATTCCTTATGTTGGATACTTCTGTTCTCAGTATTCTTACTTCCGATTTTGCATCGATTCCCTTATCTGCGTTCTCTATGCGCCATCTTGCAACTCTCACCTGGTGTTTGAGTAAGAATAGCTTCTCTCCATGCCGTTTCTGCCGTTTTAAATTTTGGGCATCCCTTATATCGTGCACTGTGGTTCCCCTTACAGTTGGCACAGTGTCTTGCTGGGTTTGTTTCTTGGTAGTTACTGTCTCTCTTGGCGTCCTGACATTCCCTATACCAATGATTTTTGCTGCAGAATCTGCATATGGGCTTTTTTTCTCTGCAAAATGTTGCTGTGTGACCTATCCTTTGGCACTTCGAACATTGTTTTATCGGAGGAATATGTTTCTCAAAGTATCTGTCTTTCCCTAGATATTTTATTCTTTCTGGCATCATTGTGCCAATGATCACCATGTTTACTACTGATGTAACTTCGCCTCTTTTTGTGGTTATCCTCTCACAGTGTGTCACCTCCACATTCTTGTTTTCATTCTTGATGTCTTCCTTCATGTTTTTGATATCTATCGTTGGACTGATCCCTTTGACTACAATGGTGGTGCACGGCTGTGCAATTTCGATGCTGACTTTGACGTCGTTTGGGAGTGATCTGATTGCTGGTTGTTTGCCCCTTGTGATTTCCTCCGCCAGTTGTCTCGTTTTGTCTGTGTCGTATGTGTGGATGCTTGTTGTGCCGTCCAATCGTTTGGCTATGTTATGTATGGCTCTGCTGCCGAGTACATTTTCCATCATTTGGATGGCTTTGTATCTGGCGAGGTTTGTCAGTGACACTTGCTGTCCCTCAATCTGGGTTACCCTGAAATACCAGCCTGTACCACTGGCCTCCCGATCGGGTTGTTTATTCGCCGCTTGACTTCCCTGTCCTTCCTGAGTTTCCTTGTCAGTCTCCGTAATCCTGTTCGTCGGGGCAGTTTGTTTTCCTTTATTTTTTGCAGTTTGTTTTCCTTTATTTTTTCTGCCTCAGCAGATCTGGCTCGGGTTTGTATCATTGTGTTTGTTTGGTTTTACCTTTACAGTGTCTCCGTTAGTTATGTATTTATTAATTATATTAATTTATTTTATTTACTTCTCTAGATTGAATATTCTGTTTAATTTGCTTGTTTTACCTTATTTGTTTATTAATCTAGTTTCTTGGTTTATGATCTAGTTAGATATTATACTCACGTATGCTGATCCTTTCAAAGTGGCGGAGCAACAAAACACTCACGTCTAAAAACGCGGAATGCGAAAGAAACGAAACCCCGTCTCAAAAACGTTAAATCAAAACGAAAATTTGCGCGCAAATTTTGCCGGTCTCTCTTCGCGGTGACGGTATGAAGATATTTGTTCACTTCTATAACTCTGTAAGTAAACTAGTATTGTGTACATTTTATACAATAACAAGAATAATATGTGGATTATTATAAAATGGAAAAAAAAAAAGAAAAAGAAAACATTATTTTATTTCATAACTTTCGGAGGGATTATATGAAAGCAGGCAAATAAAATGTGATAAATATTTCAAAACAGTAAAGAACACAAGTATTTATTATTTGAATAAATAGCGATCGTTATCTCCCTTACTGGTTGCCTTAAGATGGATTTAGATGTTATTTGTTTCCCTTCATTGCCTCATATCCTGTAGTACAGTGATTTCAAACAATATTTTAATGTCATACACATTATTGCCGTTCTCCGCGGCGAAGGCGTTACAGACGCACGTCGTAATTCCGCTTAGATGCGTTCGAAGCACGTCTGTGTACCATTTGGCAGCAGACCGCGTTGCGCTGGGATTTTATCAAATTGGTATGGGAGCCGGTTGTTCAGAAAGCAATGGCAAACTACTGAACGTAAACTTGCCACAAGACCAAAGCAGTAGTAAACTGTTAGTGTTGACAGTGATGTCTTGTAAATGGATATGCACCATTAAAAACATAAAATACAATAAATAAATAAACACATTCATATTGTTGCGAAAATAGAAATAGTCAACAAAATGGGACTAAACAGTGAGACTAATATTTTAAAATGTGATACTGTAGCATGATGGAACAGAATTCCCCATTCCCAGCCCGACACATTCATAAAAATACTTTAAGTCTGAACGGGGACCATTCCAGATAGAAGGACGATTCTTGGAATAGTATGTTCCAGGAACGAGTTAGGGGAGGGAGCGGTATGCGCTTGCTTTTCATTGGTTAATAAGTAATGAGCCCACGCTGTTTGCTAGGCCATATTTGAAAATTGGGAGTTCGAGATAAGATTCCAACCGGAGCGGTAGCTATTTTGTGATGTGGGGACGCAAAAATGCCCTTAAAGATTCAATAATATATTGTTCTCTAGAATAACAGGTACCACTTTAAAACATAATTTGATGTTGAAGTATGCCTAGTGAACGAAAGAGAAGAATATAAGAGTATTTTATGAATAAAATGTGAAAAGTGAAAACCAGAACTTCTGTGCGCCAGAATTCTGAATATTGCTTCTTCAACCTTGACATGTCTTTCACGCTGTATACTCCAAGTTCATATCAATCCCTTGTTGTGACTGGTTGCGTATGCTTGATGAATGTATAGTACACTCATGCAAATTCGCAAACCCAAACCCCTTGTGCATTCTTAATGCCTAGATAACTTATTCTTAAATCAACTGCACCTTTGCTCTCGCGAGTTAACATATGGCAGTCTGAATTGGAATGAGTGATGTAAACATGTACAAGTTCCTTTGTAAAACGCTGAGAATGTTGGAGTGAGTGAGTTGGTGATTTAATAAATAGCCTCTCACATCTAGTGGAAGGAAAGATGCTTCAATATCCATCTGTAAACAGGTTGTATGTGGCACGCCAGAATTGCTAAGTCCATGTGATGCCTGGTGGCTACATTACGCTCAGGAGAATTAATACAATTTCTCGCTGAAGTATTACACTATTACCTCTACTGTTGGATGGTTCATATAAACTAGTTCCTAAGAGAACCATAGGTGTGTGAACCTGTGTCTCAGTGGCTGAATATAAGGTATGGCTCATGCAAACTTACAAGGACTAAACATGTTTTCCACATATGTGCTTGGTGCATATGAGAACAATTGCTATGCAATTGAGCTTCTGTTACCTACTGTAGTAGACATGAAAATTACTCAGTGGGGAAAGAGCACATGCTGATGATGATGATGATGTACTTGTGAGACAAGTCTGGTGAAAAAGGGTGAGGTCTGGCATTGCTGTGTAAGTGTATATGGAATAGGACATTCATGCACCAACATCACAGCCATAGGAATGGATGTCTGGTCTGCTAATTGGGTAAATGTCATTAGTTAATACATATTGCATATTGCAGTTGTAAATGCCTATTTTCCATTTCCCTTCTACAATGCCTGTCCCATGTTGCTATGTCACAATGATTGCTGTACTGTGTCTGGTCCTCCTTGTGCCCAGGTCTACTGTGGTTCAAACAGGGTGGAACTTAGACCACATACATGCTTGTAATTGTGTTAAGCTACCCTGTCTCAGCATATAGTCTTGTGATTACCACAGTACATCACTGTGAAATTCACTACATCATCAACTGGGAGAGGTGTGCTTGGACAACACCCACCCTAACCTCCCCATCTCCATCTGTGTATGCTAATGTATGATAACATCATCTTTTAACAAATGTAAAGAGATGTTGTGCCATTTTGTATATTGACAGAGAACAGGAGGACGGAGGAGAGGCTTCCATATATCATCTGGGACAACTAAACAGAAGTCCTAGATCCAGAAGTGACTCCCTATCAAAATGCAGGAAAATCAAAGAAGAATTTTCTCTCAGCTCTCAACAGCTGAATGCACAAATTGGAGCAAAACACAATCTGAAGCACTACAAATGTGGTGAACTGGACAGTGATCTTTGAGTTAATCAAATGTCATCTGAGAACTAAACAACAAGTCTATGGTGGTGAACCGCATTCAAGACGTCTGGTGAAATGACTGGGACAATGGATTGGTTGGCTAGGACTTATCTTAGTTAATCTCCAGCCTGGTGCTCACACAGTGTTTTCAGAATGAAGACTTGCAGAGGAAGTGAGACAGACTGAGGAGAAAGAAGACTGGGACATATTTGTATCTTAGATCTTCCTCTACAGGAAAAGGAGAACAGATTCCTATGTCTCAACTTCATAAACAGTCAACTCACCAGTGAAGGACAAGGCTGTAGCTTTTCTTCAAACTGTGACAGTAGGGGATAATTAGTCAGACTTGGAAAATCATCATGGGGGAAAACTGCAACCTGAGCTGTCCAACACCCATCATAGGTGCTAAAAGGATTAAACAGACCAGTGGAGGCAGAAGGTCCCTATGCTTGCCCCAGGTTATGGCTTATCTTGGTTTTCCCTCATTAACAGTAGAGGAAAGGATAAAAGTCAATGGTGTAGTGGTGATTAGAGAGGAGAGGAGGAGGAGAGTTTAGTTATTAGTTGGTGGAGTAAAGGGGAGGTGGTGTATCTTGTTTCTCTACATGCATGTGTGACATATTTTTATGCATTTTCTATGCAATAATTGAAGTGTTGACATGACAGGAGATGAGACAATGGTCATCACTCGACTCACCATCAACTCAATAAATTGTGTATTTAATGAATCAGTGTTTTAAGCACATGTCTCAAGAGAATGTCTTGTACAGTTGCTGTCAAGTATTGTATCTGTGACTGTCTTAAATGCTGTGGTTGATTATACATATTGTGAAAAGTCTTGTATAGATGTTGTCAAGTATCTCTTATGATGTAAGTCTTGTACAATGGCTGGTGTACACAATTCCTTGTGAATGTATGTCCCACTTTTGTCAAGAAACTGTCATGTAGATGTCTTGTCCAACAGATGTAATGTACAGTTATTGTTGAGTTTGTCTACAAATAATTGAGTCCTACAATCCCAAAGAAATAGGACAACCTGATATAGGTCATACAGACAAAATATATAGGAGATCTATGTGACGGACGAACAGCACACTGGCAACATTATGTTGAGTGAGAGGGATCCTCAGTTGTACAGGCGCTAATAGTTCAGATCTTCTCTGGCCTTGGGTGAACTATTTTACTTCTTTTATAAATTTCTGTGTAGATACATCGTGGTCTCACAGTGGGGGTTTGAGCCAAAGAAAAAGTGGTTCTCCAAAAAGGCTATTGCGGGAATGATTAGCTCATTTGAGTGACCTCTAGACAAAAAGTGCTAAATCATATCCTTTATCTTGTTATTTATTATTCAAGATATATCTCCAGAGAACCCTACTAACTAGGTCCTCTGTCAACTCAATCAAACATGTCACAGATACCATCAACACTATGTTCCGTGTCAAATAACGTCAGCGGTCATGCACTCCCTTCGCCGGGCAGTGTACACGAGCACGTGTCTACCAGCGAGTCAATGAGTACACTGCATCAACAGCACGGTCAGTGTACACGAGCACATGTCTACCAGCGAGTCAATGAGTGCACTGCATCAACTGCACGGTCAGTGTACACGAGCACGTGTCTACCAGCGAGTCAATGAGTACACTGCATCAACTGCACGGTCAGTGTACACGAGCACATGTCTACCAGCGAGTCAATGAGTACACTGCATCAACTGCACGGTCAGTGTACACGAACACGTGTCTACCAGCGAGTCAATGAGTACACTGCATCAACTGCACGGTCAGTGTACACGAGCACATGTCTACCAGCGAGTCAATGAGTACACTGCATCAACAGCACGGTCAGTGTACACGAGCACATATCTACCAGCGAGTCAATGAGAGCACTGCACCAACTGCACGTCAGTGTACACGAGCACGTGTCTACCAGCGAGCCAATGAGTACACTGCATCAACAGCACGGTCAGTGTACACGAGCACATGTCTACCAGCGAGTCAATGAGTACACTGCATCAACTGCACGGTCAGTGTACACGAGAATGTGTCTACCAGCGAGTCAATGAGTACACTGCATCAACTGCACGGTCAGTGTACACGAGCACGTGTCTACCAGCGAGTCAATGAGTACACTGCATCAACTGCACGGTCAGTGTACACGAGCACATGTCTAAAGGCGAGTCAATGAGAGCACTGCACCAACTGCACGGTCAGTGTACACGAGCACGTGTCTACCAGCGAGTCAATGAGTACACTGCATCAACAGCACGGTCAGTGTACACGAGCACATGTCTACCAGCGAGTCAATGAGTACACTGCATCAACTGCACGGTCAGTGTACACGAGCACAGTGTCTACCAGCGAGTCAATGAGTACACTGCATCAACTGCACGGTCAGTGTACACGAGCACATGTCTACCAGCGAGTCAATTAGTACACTGCATCAACAGCACGGTCAGTGTACACGAGCACGTGTCTACCAGCGAGTCAATGAGTACACTGCATCAACAGCACGGTCAGTGTACACCAGCACATGTCTACCAGCGAGTCAATGAGTTCACTGCATCAACTGCACGGTCAGTGTATACGAGCACATGTCTCCCCATGGCCACTCCGTCGGTATACCGCAAAGAAACATGGACTGGCCAATACTTAAATTTACAGAGATTCGCACCTGTCCAGTACAAACGGGGCTTAGTACGGAGCTTGTTTGACCATGCTAGGAAGATATGCACCCAGGACACACTGACAGAGGATTTAAAACTCTGAAGAATGCCTTAAACCTGAATGGGTACTCCACAGGATTTATAAAGCGCCACTGCCAACAGCCCAAACCGAAATCAGAAGTAACTACAGTCCCTAAACTGAAAGTATTCATCCAGCAAACCTTCCGAGGAGATGACGTAATGCAACGTCTGCTAGACCGGCTCACCACTGCAGTCGAGCGAACATTCTGTGCAGCAGCTCTAGTCATCAGGTACAGAAACACACCGATCCCAGTCCTAGCAGTAAAAGAACCTGTAGCTTTGTACGCCAAATCAAATTGTATTTACCAATTTACATGCAGATGCGAGGCCATCTACATAGGTAGAACTGAGCGACAGTTACATTGCAGGGTTTCGGAACATATTCCGAATTGGTTGGACAAGATACTACACAGAAGATGGTTGCCCTAGGCAGGCCGACACACCGGAACAGTCCGGCTTCATCGGTCGGGAGACATGTGCTCGAGACGGGTCACGTGGTTGAAAGAGACAGTGCCTTCAGTGTGTTGTTCAACACACAAAGTAGTCGATTGTTAAAGTTTGCTGAAGCTATACTAATCAACCTTCGTAAGACGTCCTTGTGCAAGCAGAAAGACATGTTAGTCAGTTTAAAATTACCGTGGTAGACTATCGACATTACTGTGCGAACATGTGTGTATTTCAGTTTGAAGGATTTATCTAATTAATTCATGCAAGTTGTGTGATTTCTGCAGTATGTACCTGACGAGATGCAGCTGAAATATGCCAGGCAATACATCGTGCAATCTATTGTTTGTGTCTTCGTTATTCAAATTATCTGCTTAACAATACTATTTATTTCTTTGTTAAATCTGTAATCTTTGGCAGGTACCTTGTGAATGTACTTGGCCTTATGGCTAAGAACTATGTGAGTAGTGTATAGGTACATTATCCAGCGCATTTGAGGATCTTATATAAATCAACCATTTATCGATCCTGATCCTCAAAGGGCGATAACTCTTTTTCCCCCAAAAATGTAGGCGTGGTCTAGTGACTCATCAGAGTGGGCGTGGTCTAGTGACTCATCATAGGTGGCGTGCGTGGTCAAGTAATTATAGTGTACGACATAAAAAATACAACATAAACATCAATAAGAAAACAAACGACTCAAGTAAGGTATATAATAATTTTATTAAATCATATATAGACAACAATACATATTAAATAAGTAATGGCATAGTCGAGATATTATCACTCTCAACCTTTCTTTTTATATAGAGATATGACAGTGAATTACGATGTTGTGTGTATGTATATACAGAAGAAGTCTTGTGTTTTGAAGCCTATATTGGTTCCCCCACTCGGTGTTTGGGTGTTTAATACGTCCAAAAAATGTGTCTTTGTTTAGATGCGTGTTGTGGTTTTTGGTCAGGACCTTTGGTACTGATTTTTATCATAATCACCCACACAAATATACGTCTTACTACACAATGAGACCATCCCCTCCCCTTCGTACTCTAGTTTGAAAAGCCCGGGGGTTCTCTTTCATAGGCTTTGATAGTCTGGCAATCCTGACAGGTATCAGTACTGGGGTAATTCTATGAACAGGCAGGTTTCAGATGGGAACCACTGATTATAGACTCTGTCATATTCTTCTCGTAGGTGTGGGTCTAACTACCTCAGAGAGTGAGGCGGCGCTAAGGGCCAAATAGAGAGAGTCAGTGTCCATTTCAGTGAGTTGGTAGTCTTCTTTAGCGAAAAATTTTGTCGAGAAAGTCGAAAAAAAAGCTAGCAGCGCAACTTGGCATACTGGTAGACAAAAAACCCCAATCTGTAGAGGTAGATCCCAGACAGTTTTCTTTTTTGGGTTTCTACTTAAAGAGATCGTCTGTAACAGCAGTCATGCTTTTAAACCCGGGGGGTTATTGATTAGTTTGGTAGTGTCTTTTCCCTGGCAGTAGGAGACATCAGTATGTTTGGCCTTATTGGTAAGTGTTTTCCCGTAAGCGGCGTTACCTAACAACTTCATTGTGTCGGCTGTAATAGACTCGGCCGGATTTTTGTCCCCTTGGCGACGGGCGTTAGAGACTGCTTCCCCGAATTGTTTAAAACAACTAACCGGTCGATTTTCTATTGTCTGGTAGATGTGGGTAACGACCAACCCATGCGCTAGATACCATTTTAAAAGAGGGGGGGCTAATAAAATTTTCTTCCCGAAATAACTACCGATCAATGTCCGTCGTGGGGTACTCAGTAGTTTATTTTTTATGGCATATTCTTGCAAAAAACCCCCCAAATATCATCTCTCGACACCTCCGTGTTCTTGAAAATAGGGGGCATTTCGGCAAAGGACTCTTTTAAATCAGTCGGGGTCTCTATATCGCACTAAACCCAAACCCCAAAAAAATGTATCACTTTTTACAGCGTCGATGATCTGGTTTTCACTCAACGATCCCCAAGGAAGTTTTGATGGTGGAAACGTTTCCCGCAAGAAACACTTGATGGTTGTGTTTGACCTCTTTAATCTCTGCCACTCACTTTCCCCAAATAACCTTAACGGTCACCCCAACAGATTTTTCTAGATACTCGTGGATGTCACACGTGTTCTGGTATAGTTCGACTAACGGTTTTTATTGACGGGATTAATCGTTTTCCCAGCAGTTAGACGGCAAGAGGGGTGCCGTGGAACAAACCCCATGGAATGATAAGCTGTCGTATTCTTTTTATCCCACCCATCTACGCGAATATGTCGGTCGCCGAGCTGCATCTCGTGACTTTTGAATTGGGTTTTTAAATCTATGTTGTTGTTGTGTGACACCCGGGTTTAAACCCACTCTCGACTCTGACGTGTGTACTTGTGTAATCTGTGTGCTCAAAACCCCATCCTCGCGGCTTCGATTTTGGGGAAGTCTGATGGCATCTCTTTCAAAAGAGCCCAAAGGTATAAGGCATTCGCATCAAATCCTTTAATGCTTTTTACCATCTTATTACCCCGATACGGGTCTCATTGACTTGATGATAGCGATGGAAAATGATACTCGGTCCACCACGACGTTATCTCGTAACAACTTGTGCACCTTCTCCTCCTTCTTCGAAAACAAAAAAAAAGAAACATCTTTATTCATAGTGTTGAATAAGTACTGTAAAGTAATGCCGGGGACGGAGATGGCCTGTTTGCACATGTCTAATTTAACTTGGCGTAAAAGGCTACTTGTTTTCAGGGCTTGTAGAAAGGAGACACGTCTTTGATGTTGTACCAAATTAGAAGTCCCGCAAGGTAGTCATTTTATTATCGGTCCACGCTTTCTGACAAACGGCGTATTCTGCTTCGGAAATGTTACGGTTTTAAGTTTTGAGAAAAAGGCGGCATGTGGTGGTAGGGTTGTCTCATTTAGCTTACTGAGGTCGGTCAGATACTCATAGCACAGAAATCCCTTGTCTCTTTTATCCCAAACGAGGCTAAATACTGCGCCATAGCTAACGCCCGGACCAGAAAGTTGGAGACGTCGAGGAATTTCAGTCTTTCTGTCGCTATGCACATAAAACTTATTATTTCTCTTGACTATGAACTTGAACGGGTTAGCCTCCCGATCAAGGAAATACCGTACCAAATAAGGTTTCAGAAGGTTAATGTCATACTTACCGCTATTCATTCCAATCAGAGGGAGCTGGAACAAATACGAGTCGAGTCTCTCATTTAAATTTTTGGGTGGTCACCAAATTAGCAAAGACTGACTCGAATGTTTTGAGTAAAAGCTCATACGTTTTAGCAGCTATGTCATGGAGATAGTCCAACATTTCTTTTACGAGGACCTGTGGATCCCCGGTGGTGATGAAACATTTAGGGGTGTCAAACCCCAGGGACATTAGAGGCGACCGCACACGAGAGAGGGACGTGTCTGGCCATGAAGGTCGTCGACTTTGAGTCAGCCGGTAAATTTTCATTGGAGAAGAAAGATTCCATATCGTAGCACGCTCTAAAAGGGGAAAAATAAAATTCTTCTACGTCAAACCCGTGGTCACGGAGCAATTCCAAGATCGATTCGGTCGGGCGAAAAACCCCCACCTTTATACGTTTCGATAGGGCTATGCCTTTGCACCTAATTTCGTGACGTGTCAGTCGACAAATATCTTAAACAGCTTGCCCCCTTTCCCAAAAGGGAAAAACACCGAGCGGCCTTGGCCACATCAACAATATACATAAAATGGTTTTCATGCAGAAGAAGATTCAGTATATTGGATGTGTACTAGTGCTTTAATTTTCGGAACCAGATGTTCCTCCTCTGTAAAGGAAAAACACATTGATTTGTGTTTAAAGCATTTTCCAGGGCAGGTAAAGCAACTAAACAAACACCAGAAAAAGGGGTGGGGCGTCCAATCTTTTTTAACCCAAAACCATTTGGTGAACAGTCTTCGTGTATCTTTTCTAACATTCCTAACAGAGTTTCCCCCCTGTTCTAAACACAGATATACAGGGGAATATACACAAGTTATCTGTGTACGGCTTACCGTGTGAGTCGGTTTGAAGAGCATTAATAAATTTGTTGTGTTTTATAAAGTCGGGGTTTGATTCCAAACAACAACCAACAGGGAATTCTATCAACTTGTAAACGAAAAAAGTTATACTGGGAATTGTTTCTACATATACTTTGTGTCTGGTGGGTTAATGTCGCTGAATTTACCAATCTACAGTGTTTAGTTTTGGTTACAAAGGCCTCGAAATCAGATCTATGATTTATTAAATATGGTTTAGCGAACAAGGAAGAGTTATTGGAACTGGCATGATATAATCGTAGGGCTTGTGTCTCTCGATGTCTTAGTATTGTGTGCAGACTGGCGATTATTTGAAGCGGGAGTTTTGAACATTAAAAAGTCGGAATAAACGAGAACTCCAATCTGTCGGCATGTCCGTATCTGGTCGATTAAAAAATGTCCATTCACACAGATAACGACAGTGTCGTATGTGTGATCTAATCGTATTCCAGTGCTCATTATACACAGCTCGAACATCCGGGGGTAATTTTTGTAATGACAAATATTCAGTAGTTGTGTTAACACCAGAGGTTCCGCCGATTCGTGCCAGCCGTGACACGTGATGATAGTTGAGTATTATTAGTAGGCGATACGTTATCGCCCGCGCCACCCGACAAGGCACCTGTTGATCCGTCACTCGCCGTGGTACTAGGTGATAGTTGCTCTTCTGTTGGTAACACGCTTGTTGTTGATGATGCTGCGTCACTCTGTAAGGCACCAGATGATTGTTGTTTATTATTAGTAGACGATACGTTATCGGCCGACACGGCACCTGGTGTTAGTAACTGTTCATCTGTGGTCGCGAAACATGATCGCCTGTTGCCACCCGACAAAGTATCTGTTGTTCCGTCACTCACTGTGGTAGTAGATGTTGATGCTGCTTCAATCGGCGTGGTACGTGATGATGCGTTAAAAATAGAAGTTGTTCGTTCTGCGTCATTCACGTGGTAGTAGTGGTCAAGTGGTCGGCTGTGCCACCCGACAGGGCACCTGGTGTTAGTAACTGTTCATCGGTGGTCGGCGACACGTGATCGGCCGACAAGGTACGTGTTGTTAGTAACTGCTCATCTGTGGTCGGCGACACGTGTTCGGCCGACACGGCACCTGGTGTTAGTAACTGTTCATCTGTGGTCGGCGAAATACGATCGCCCGACAAGCCACCGGATGTTGATAACACCTGCCCGCTACGCTTGGCGGCAGAACGGGCGGATGCTGCTTGTGTTGATGTGCTAGTTGATGGTATTTGAGTGTCTGTAATCGCCGACACTCTGTCATTTGATGTTTGTTGTTTGGTTGACTTCTGACGTTTACCAGTAGATTTTCGTCTGTATTCGGTTCTCGTCGCCGCTTGCGACTTGTGGATTGGAAAATTATACCGCACTAGATGATGGTTGAGTGGTCGACACGGCACTGAATAGTAGTTCATGTTCGGTCTTTACGTGTCTCCGTAAATTATCATATCTATTGTAACTGTAATCACAAAAATCGCAAGTAAACTGTTGTGTCGAATGAGTAGTCACAACATGCCGACGTAGATTAGTAGCAAATGTGAAGGTTTTATTACACAGAGTACATCCGTGCCTCTGCGTAGCTGACATTCTCTGATAAAATGGCCGACCTCTTTGTGAATGTTATCCAGCCGGATGAAGTTTGTAAGATGACGCAATTATTAGATGTGTTGATTCGTCAACATGCAACGTTATTTGAGTCTGTTGTAGGCAATATACCAAGTGATCAAGCATATCATACCTTTGAGAATATCGCAGACGAAGTATTTTCTGATGCCCGCATAAACGCCGGGCGGATAATAGTTTTAATGTCTTTGAGCAGATATATGAAGCAAAATCTCGTTGATTCGTTGTACAATTCTGACACTGATGTCGAGAAAATTGTCACCAGTTTCAGCCATTCAGCCGCTAAATATATATTTCAGAAGACACGGCTGTTAAACGTCCAACGGAATTAGAAAATATGTTGAAATTATTATCCGTTGAATAAAAAATACATCCTTCCTCGTTAACTGCCAGAACTCAAATGACTTCACATGCGTTGCATGAATAATTTGTCGTGATTGTTTGTCGTATTTTTGAAACAAGCAAGTTGTCATTTGAATCAACCAATCAGATGTCGGGAAAATAAGTAGCCACTTTGTTTGACCGCCACTGTCACACGGGGGGCCGGGCGAACTGTAAAAAAGGCGGGTTTGTGGCTGGCACATTTCACTCGAGTATAGATTCATAATCACGCAGAAAGAACCACGACTTTTCATGGGACTATACATTAGCTACTACACTCTTTGTCATTGTCTGCCACCAAAATTTACTTACCTAGGTACTTTGTGTCAACTCGTAATTGCATCTTTTTTCGTACTTTTTTTCTATCTCCGGGAGGGAAAGATAATTGGATTTGACTGCAGTGCACCAGTTCTGTAAGTATGCTGTCCTTACTTCAAACAGTTTTTGCTGCCGGCGTAATTGCCCGGTAAGATTTTAATTTTCTTTAGAGAACTCACCCTGAAATTATAAAAAATGTCTCTCTCGAAACATAATTATTGTGTACCCGAGGCACGATAATTTAACGTCTTCAGCTTAGTGTCAGTTTTGCGTGAGTCATATATCTTTGTTTAACAGAAAATATCACTGCCTGTTTGCGCCAGACAAAAACATTGCTACAAACGCCTTATTTAATAACACAAAATACATTATACGGAAAGACATTCTTTAATATAAAAACATGGCTACAAACCCACAAAAGACAGTATACGCAAAGACATTATTTAATAAAACAACACACATTTACAAAGACATTACTACAAAAAAGACGCGCGTTTCTTTTTTTAAAAGAACCGCCTGGGTTTACCAAACGGCAACATTACAATTGTCAACAAACACGAATACCTATACTATGTTCAATAATTTACCCACATTCTCTTTCATTCACAACGCAACTAACACAAGGGCGAACAACACCCTGTTTTCATCGATTGAAATTACACCGAACAACGAAACACGACGTATTGATTTGTCTGTGTGTTGGTAGTTTTTGCCTGGTGAGTGGGGAAAAGATTTAACAGAAGAATATTTTTGATTAGATTCACCAGACGCCAAGAAATATAGAATCACAGAATGTGCCTCAAGACGCGAGGGTTTAAAAACCCAATTGTTTCTTTGTATAACCGGGCTCTGTGGCTGTGGGGTTAAAAACACTTCTCTCTGTAATCCCATTTATCACGCAGAGGCCGTAGGGGGAGTGAGAGCTGAGGCGGTTCGACCCCGCTCGTGATTTGGTGGATACTGACCCGGGGGAAAGCAATGGAAAACTACTGAGCGTAACCTTGCCAAGCGAGAAAATACAGCTAATTTCTGTAAAGGCTTAGCGGCGATAACCCCGTCGCGGTGTGGGGAAATGGCATCTGTCAGCTTTGTGTGCCGTCCCGATAAGCGATCATTATCTACCCGAACCGTAGGGGGAGTACGTCTTTTAAAAATCGGCGTAGGTAATCACTATCAGGTGGCGCCCTGGCTAAAAAATTAGGGTCAAGAGTTGTCGGGTCACTAATCGTTGAAAAATATAGACGGGCGTGCGAGTCATATCCGGTCATTTAGGGCCATGGATCCTCGTTGGAAACACCCCTTTTTCTTGTTGATTGCTGGACCGACAGCGAGTGGAAAACCGTCTTTGTACAGCGCTTCCTGACCATCTTTTCCCCCATGGTAGACCCGATTCCAGAGGAGGGTTTTATGGTGCTATGGGGATGGCCCCCATGTACGAGAAAATGAAAGGAGTGCAGTTTAATGAAGGTCTACCCGATAGGGCAAATGGACCGGCGATAGACGTCGGCTAGGGTAATAGATGATTAAGGCCGAGACAGATGATAGAGTAACTAAACTTTTACTAAGGGCAGTCATCATCGCAACCTCAGCGTCATGTATATTGTACAGAACCTCTTTTGGGGAAAAATAAAGAACAAAGAACCATTAGTTTTAATTCACATTACCTAGTAGTATTTAAGAAACCCCCGAGACGGTGCACAAGTTAAAAATTTGGGAAAACAAAATTTTTTCCCGGGCGGGTGTCATATGTCCAAGAGAGTTTTAAGGACCTACATCGGCTCCACACGGGTATTTGTTATTTTACCCCGCCAGGAAACACCGGATCAACTCCGTCTACGAAGTCATATATTTCCCCACCAAAGACAAGTCGTCTACGTCCCTAAAATAACATGTCTAGTCAACTTAAACGCAAAAGAATCTATGTTGCGGTACTTGGGGGAAGCCAAACCACCTGCCGTAAAAGCTGTTATTAAAACAGCTTTCCCCCGGGCCTCGTCCAATCAATTTTCGAATGCTGTCACAACGTATTAAAAGGTTTAAAGTTCCCCTCACACCAGCTAGAAGCTTCGTCTGCAACGTCACAAAAACAGCCTGAGAGCGCTCAATCGTAAGAAACTATCACTAAGAAAAAGGAAGCAGATCTTTCAAAAGGGGGATTCATCGGCGCCCTGCTCGGACCCATCCAAAGTCTTGAAAGGTTTTTGGGTTTATAATGAAGAAAATGATCCTGGTCGATCCTCGGGTGTTGGAAAAACCTACGTACCCCCCACACACTAACCGATAGCCCACAAGACTTGGATAATCAGATGCAACAAGTCCCGGAAACAGAAGATCTACCACCCCGTGACAAAGCCAGACTATATCAACAAACCTTACAGCGGTTTCTGAAACGCCTCGAGCAGCATAGGCACAAACCCTTTTGGTCTGGTGGATATCAAGGAACAAAAACCCGAAGTCAGCGCCTTACCGGTACCAGTAGTCGAGACACCCCTGCTCAGCTAACACCGAGGTAGACGAACCCAAAGCCCAGCAGAGACACCCCGGGCTACAGTGGTTATAAACTGCGGAAGAAGAAGAGTAGGAAACCTACACCCCGATGGGAAAAAAGGCCGCGCAATTAAGAAAGTATTACTATGGGCCCAGAGAAACCGGGAGCCTATGGTGGTGCTGTCGCTTTACTCGAAATAACAAACTTCCAGCTAAAAAAACCCTTTAGAAAAGGTTACGTCATCAGGATACCTACACGTTACATAAACCGAATCGTCGCCGATTTCAGAGACGTCAGACCATTACCGGGGGGTATAAATCTAACAGTTTCAAGCCGACTTGATAGATATGCAAAAATTACGAGGTACAATGACGGTATGGGCTACCTAGTGACGTGTATCGATGTGTTTAGTAAATATGCCTGGGCCATTCCCGATCCAGAAGAAAACGGGCAAAGAACTAGTGGCGGTTCGTGAGTAAAATATTGAAGAGGGCCACAACCGATAAACTTTCAGACCGACAAAGGTTCAGAATTCGTCAATCGGACCTTCTTAAAATTTCTGACTGACGAGGCGTGCATTTCTTTACCACTGAGAACGAAGATGTGAAAGCCGCCGTGGTAGAAAGATTCAACCGAACTCTTAAAGAAAAATGTGTGCGTTATTTTACCAAGACCAATACACTGCGCTACGTCGACGTGATAGATAAATGATCCAGAACTACAATGGTTCGTATCACCGGAGTATTCGCATGGCCCCTGTGCAAGTTAACAACACTAATCAAGAAGAAGTGTGGAACTAATTTATACCGTAAAACAAGACGCATCAAGAAAAGTGTATTTCACAGCCGGCGATCGTGTCAGGTTAGCTCAAAGCCAACAACCTTGTAAAAAAAGGTTATATGTCGGGTTGGACAGAAGAACTGTTTACCCTTAGTCGTATAAACCAGACTAGTCCGGTGACGTATGTGCTAAAAGACGATTCAGGCAGAGGAACTTAAAGGGTCATTTCTACGAGAAGAAATACAATTGGTGGGTGATAAAGAACTTTATCGTATGAAACCATCTTACAAGAAAGGTGGAGGAACGGTAGTGGTAAAGAGTATTTAGTCAAGTGGTTTGGTTATCCCAATTCATTCAACAGTTGGATAAGCGACACGCAACTAGCCAGCTATGGCGACTAGTGGTATGGCCGAAGACAACCTGGATAATATGGTGTTGCGTCCACAGACTAGGGACGGGGAAAGAACTTCGTTCTGGTTCGTTTTTTGGACAACGCGTGCGCGGCCAGAGATGTATTCATCTGCCAAACCCTCGTTATATATAGCGTACATGCTGTGTCACTCTTCAATCTGACTCAAGGCAGCGCAGACGCAGCAGAAGGCAAACTGTGGGTCGCTCTAATGAGTAGTGTTTGGGGTATATGCTACCTAATCCTAAGCTAGATAAAACAAGAGTTTTTATTTGGTGTTACCCGAGTGTTACGGCCCCGGATGTGTTCCCGAACAACCACCCAGGTCACTTTTTCGTCAAGTTGCCGCAGGACTATTGAGGTGAGTCAACAATACGAAGTGGGCCTGGCCGAAATTCAATTCCCCAATACGTATTTTAACGGTTTGTCGGGGGAAATTTGGATCCCAGTACTTTCCGCCCAAAGGTAGTGGTCTGGAACCTGTAACCCTTGAATGTCCACCGGGTCGTTCACCACCCAGAAGCTTTCATCGAGGAGTTGAATAAGTTGTGTGGTCGAAACTCCAAGTAGACGAGAAAGTAAACATCAAATTCACGCTACGTACACCTTGGAACAAAGTCGCAATGAAACTACTTGAAAAAGGCGCCCACGTTAAAAGTAGTTGAGAGGTTGAAACAAATGTTGGGTTTTCCAACCTCGACTCTATCAGACGAGAATGCCTTATTATACGGTAATGTGGAATTGGAGATGGATAGCGTCGTTAAAAATATCTACGTCCTATTCTGATCTCGTAGCTGCCAGGACCAGTCGGAGACGCCATGGTTCCTTTACTAAGGACTGTCCCTATATTGGATCGCTTGTTGCCGTCAGTGCATCGTGTCTACGATAAACCACACTACGTTCACTTAAGTCGATTCTCCTTCGACACGGTGGAAATACTTTTAACTACGGAGACGGGAAAAACGATACCACTCAACGATGGGACTTCAGTGCTAACTTTACATTTTCGAGCCCGGAACTCTCAGAACTCGAATAGACTAAAATGTGTTTTTATGTGCTATCGACGCGTTTCCCACTAGACGAACAGGGTGCTGAAATTAGACTTAGTTGGTGGATATTTTACAAGTCCCCTCGTCAGCGAGACTGACGTCCGTTCTTTCCGGCCTGGGTGAAGTAGATTTGGACCAGCAAATTATCTATTCCGACATTGTCACCTCGCGTGTGGTCGGCGCTGTGCTGGTACCATTACTACGGATTCTATCTGTCCTAGACAGATCCACCACCTCTGTATTTAGGCTGTACGATAAACCACATTACGTTCCACTCTGTCGGTTCTCCTTTGACACGATTGAGCCTCTTATAACCGACGAACAGGGGAAACCTATCCCATTCACAGGTGGGACATCGGTAGTGACGCTGCATTTTCGAACCAACAAACGTTTTGAGGTGGTTTAACCATGGTTAGACACGTGCCAATCCGACGCAATCCCAAACTATACGAGGAATATTTCTGTAATCAAGCCGGCAGCGGTCTACCCGTTTTTGTGGGTGGTCGGAGTCAGCGAGGTCATGGAATTGGTAGTTTCTTTAGTGGCCTTGGTCGAACAATTCTTCCTTGGTTGAAGACTGGTGGCAAAGCCCTTTTGCGGGAAGGGTTGGTACGGGTTTGCAGGTGGCTCAAGACGCCCTAGCCGGTCGGAATGTTGGCGAGTCCTTCAAAGAACACGCCAGGGACGCCGGTCAACGACTGCTCCAGGGCGCTGCTCAACATATCAGCCAATCAGGTAGCGGCGTCAGGAAACGAAAACGAGCCGCCCCGCCCGGTCAGCCCAGTAAAAGAATAAAACCAGCCGGCAGAAAGCGATCGGCTCATAAGAACCACCAACACCAGCGGGGACATTCGGATATTTTCTCGTAATGGCGTTAATACATCCCAAGTCGTGTGAGTGCCTACATTCTGGTCTGGATTTGTTTAGCGTGCCACCTACCCAGACGGCCGTGGAAGAAGGACAGTTTGTGGAGATTCATCCGTTGGCCACGTTAGCCTATGGGGCACCCATCGAGTTCTCCATCTCTGGCGTGGGAGAGGATTATATAGATTTGTTTAATACTTTTCTGCACGTGAGGGCCAAAGTTACACTTCCCAATGGTGACGACCTACCGAGCACCGCCGAAGTCGGTCCCATAAATTATTATTTGCATAGTTGTTTTTCTCAAGTAGACGTGTCTTTGAATGACACTCTTATTTCACCGAGTGAAAATTCGTATCCGTACCGGGCCTACTTGGAAGCTCTTCTGAATTATGGTGCAGAGGCCAAAAAGAGTCATCTGACTTCAGCACTATACTACCCAGATACTCCTTTGTATATGACAGACACGAAGGGTGAAACCAATAAAGGTCTAGCCAAAAGACGATCTTTAGCCAGCTCTAGTGTGGCGATGGATATGATGGGCCGTCTACATTCCGATATTTTCAATCAGGACAGGTACATGCTGAATGGGATCGATATCAAAATCAAACTAACCCCCTCAAAATCTGTCTTTAATTTGATTGCCACGGATGTAAACGGTGGTTACAAAAGTGTCATTACTCATGCCACCCTCTTGGTGAGGAAAGCTAAGTTAAATCCAGCTATCTCTCTGGCTCATGAAAAAGCCTTATTGAGAGCCAATGCCAAGTATCCCATTAAAAGGGTAGTGGTAAAAACCTTTTCTATCCCGAAAGGTATGTTTTCCCACACGCAAGATAACCTCTTCCTCAGCCAGACGCCGACCCGGGTGGTGATCGGTTTAGTGAATGCGTCGTGTTTTCAACGGCGAGCTAAACACTAACCCCTTCATATTCAATCATTATCAGTTAAACTATTTGAGTTTGATGGTAGATGGGCGTAGTGTCACAGGCAAACCCTTAACCATGAATTATACCACAGGTCAGTATGCGCGAGCTTTCCATGGTACCAATTTGGCCCTCGGTCTGACCGGTAAGGATGTCGGGAATGGTATCAATTTTGAGAGTTTCAGTCAAGGGTTCGCTCTGTACGCTTTTGATCTGACTCCCAGTATATTAGACGGTGAGCAGTTTGAACTGGCCAAATCCGGTCCACTGTCACTTGAACTTAAGTTTGCCGTTATAACGGATGCACCTCTACAAGTCATCATATACGCGGAACTCGATTCGGTTCTAGAAATTTCCAAGACAAGGCAAGTGCTGACCGATTACGTAGCATAATGGATACCCAACACCTAAGACAGTTACTCATGTCTGACCCGTTTGTTCGACGCCTTTCGCTAGTCAACGTCTGTGCTAGAGATCAATTGCCTAGACACATTGATAGAACACAACCAGCCGCTTTTATCGTCAACACCGACACCAGTGTTTACTCTGGGTCACATTGGATCGCCCTATATTTCGATGGCCTAGGTCAGTTTGAATATTTCGATTTCGTTTGGTTTGCCGCCATTACACGCCGACATTATCCGCTTTATACGACGTAACTCGGACCAATCACCTATGTACAATACCCGTATGTTACAAGACATCAATAACGCCACTTGCGGGCTGTACGCCCTGTATTTTCTGGTGATGAAATGCCGCGGCGCGAGCCTGTCGCGTATCCTGCAGCCGTTTGGTCACAGACAACACGTGAATGACCGCCTCGTGTTTCGATTGGTTAGCCCGTGGTTGAAAAAGACAAGTCCAGACACGTTTAAAATCAATCGATAAATTATGTCCTATAAAACGAGATGAACTTACCACCTTCGTGTTTCGTGCCCACCACCCTCAAGATGTCTACAGCTACCTGGATATTCATGTCAAGAACTGCTGAAATGCCCAGACCACTAGCCAACGGTTTGAAAGCGGCGACAGTTTCTCAATACCGAGGCAGTACGACGCTACATTTACGCAAGTATTTCGGTGTCTCTGAGCTCAAGTACCCGACCAAGGTGGGAATTACACTCACGAGAGCCGAGTTTGAGTCTCTCCTATCAATGAAGGATGACATTCTAGCGGATTTCGATAAACTAACTTACCAACCACCCGAGGTGTCTAGTAAAGACCAGGCTACCTACACTCAAGACCCCGTGACGTTTTATCAAGACCAGTCTACCTACAACTTAGACGTACCTGAACCGATTACCTATGACTACAGTCAAGACATCCCACTGAATGACCAGACAGCTTTCTATAGTAATCAAATCCCGCTGATCCCTTTGGGACGTAAACGACGAAAGCTTTAGATGTTGTAACCGAATAGATGTTGTCTACCAATAAAATCTGTGTGAAAAATGTTACCTTTTTTGTTTGTTTTTTATTTTTAATGTTTCATGTTGTATTTTTTATGTCGTACACTATAATTACTTGACCACGCACGCCACCTATGATGAGTCACTAGACCACGCCCACTCTGATGAGTCACTAGACCACGCCTACATTTTTGGGGAAAAAAGAGTTATCGCCCTTTGAGGATCAGGATCGATAAATGGTGGATTTATATAAGATCCTCAAATGCGCTGGATAATGTACCTATACACTACTTATGTGTGGTATCTGCACTTAGATTTAGAAACATCACTAAATAATAACACAGATACTTCCTTAGGAAGAAGGAAGAATGTTGTCAATATTGGTGACAATTTCATAATTTTAATCACTATACATTCATCATCATCATCATCATCATCATAATAATCATCTTCCACTTCTGCCATCAAGCGTCGTGGGGAGGAATAATTTGCATTCCAGTGCCCGGTGGGCGGCACTGGATAATGTCATTCCTTGTGGTTGTACAATGTCTCTGATGTCGTCAATTCATTTTCTTCTTGAACGTCCTCGTGGTCTCGTCGCAGATGATCTTTGATGTAAGGCCAGTGATGGTAGTTGCTGGTGTTGCATTCTAACAATCCACTGATTCTCTATTCAGGCTGTAATTCCGATCTAGGTTTCAGTGCCCGGTTACTTCACTGCTGGATCATCATCATCGAATCCCTCTCCTGACTCAGAGCTGCCTCACGCTCATATCATCGCGTCCAGAGGTCACCTTACACAGATCCTCCGAAAACACTTCCTTGTTCGAAAGCACAATCACAGCGTCTCCCGTTGCCGTCCAATGACGTTGTCCACATTCTCCTTGGATTCCTTTGTTGACGTCCACTTTAGTGTCCGAGTGGGAAATTCCAGTCTTCCATTTTATACTTTTCATGGTGGTGCGTGCCGCCGTATCCCATAGTCTTCAAGGATGGTCCATAATGTGTATCTGTCTACTCTATCGAAAGCCTTTTCCTGATCTACAAACACAATATTCTGCTGGTCATTATATTCGATAGTTTTTTTCACGTATTTGTCTAAGTTTAAATAATGCATCAGTCCTACTTTTACCTTTCCGAAAACCGAATTGTACTTTGCTTAACTGTTGTTAAACTATGGGTCTAGCTCTTTGTTCCAATAGTTTAGCCTACATTTTCCCTATATGGTCAGGAGTGATATACCTCTGTATGTTTCGCACTCTCTCATATTGGGTTCTTTTTCCATATTGGTACTATTATTGCCTGTTGCCGGTCATCTGGGACTTTTCTTTCTTCCCATGCTATATTAAAATATTGCTATATATTATGTTTCCCCACAGGCCTGAATAGCTTCTGTGGTTATTCCATCTGGACCAGGTGATTTGTTTTTAAGACTTTTCTGTATAACTGCTTTGACTTCTGCAGGTATGAAATGTGGTTCTTGCTGTCCCTGGCGTTTAGGCACAAAAGTGAGATTTTCTGTGTTATGTGGTTAAGTAGTTCTTGAAAGTATTCTGCCCACCTTGCTAGTCTTTCTTGTGGATTAAATATCGGTATACCTCTTTTGCTGTTGATGATGGTGGTTGGGTTGTAGCATGCATCTCTGTTTCTCATTGTGTTTACACGTTTATAAAATTCTCTTGGGCAGTCTTTGCTAAGGGTCGCCATCTCTTCACCGTATATTCCCAGGATCCATCTTAGATGTTCTAATTGTTCATTTGAATTCTTCACATTGTTCATTTGGCATTACGTCGTGCTATTCTATATTACTATAGTCTTGTTCAGATTTAGTTGTTATCACTTTTTAAACGCTATCTTCTTTTTGAATATGCTATCTTTAACTTCGGTGTTCCACCAGGCTGTTCTTAATCTTTTGTCCTGCCCTACTTTCTTTGCTCCACATTTATTTTCCAGTGTGTCGAGCATGGCAGTCTTGAAACATTGTCCATTCCTTATCTACGCTTGAGTGGTCAGTCAGGGATGCTCTTATGTCGGTTTTTGATTTCTTAATTGAATTCTCTTTAACCGTATTTTCCTGTAGCCTCCTATAATTGATCACATGTGGTGTTACCTTTTGTTTCTTATTTTCCTGTAATGTTGAAATCATTTTTATTATGACTGGTTTGTGATCAGTATCAACATCTGTATTTGGGAGTGCTCTTGAATCTAATAGTAGTCTTCTGTCTGATTTCCTAATTAGAATAAAGTCAATTTGAATGCTTGGTCTATGTCATTCCATTTATACCAGGTTTTGGTGTGGCTACGACGATGTTGAAAAAAACTATTTGCTATTATTAGTCCATGTTCGGAGCATATGTTGAGTAGATGTTGACCATTGCTGTTACAATCAGTCTCTGTGTCGCTGAATGGCCCCATGCAATCATCCCACGGTGTTCTTCTTGTGCCTATTCGTCCGTTAAAATCTCCCATCATAATTGCTCACTCACATTACAAGAACTGTTTCTTTGCACTCTCTCGCCTTGACCTCTAGTAAAGTCCATACACACTACTTCTAGTAGCAATGAACTGAATGCTGCGTGTCGTTAGTTAGTTAGTTAGTTAGTTAGTTAGTTAGTTAGTTAGTTAGTTAGTTAGTTAGTTAGTTAGTTAATTAGTTAGTTAATTAGTTAGTTAGTTAGTTAGTTAGTTAGTTAGTTAGTTAGTTAGTTAATTAGTTAGTTAGTTAGTTAATTAGTTAGTTAGTTAGTTAGTTAGTTAATTAGTTAATTAGTTAGTTAGTTAGTTAATTAGTTAGTTAGTTAGTTAGTTAGTTAATTAGTTAGTTAGATAGTTAATTAGTTAGTTAGTTAATTAGTTAGTTAGTTAGTTAATTAGTTAGTTAATTAGTTAGTTAGTTAGTTAGTTAGTTAATTAGTTAGTTAGTTAGTTAATTAGTTAGTTAGTTAGCTAATTAGTTAGTTAGTTAGTTAATTAGTTAGTTAGATAGTTAATTAGTTAGTTAGTTAATTAGTTAGTTAGTTAGTTAATTAGTTAGTTAGTTAATTAGTTAGTTAGTTAGTTAGTTAGTTAATTAGTTAGTTAGTTAGTTAGTTAGTTAGTTAGTTAGTTAATTAGTTAGTTAGTTAGTTAATTAGTTAATTAGTTAGTTAGTTAGTTAGTTAATTAGTTAGTTAGTTAGTTAGTTAGTTAGTTAATTAGTTAGTTAGTTAGTTAGTTAGTTAATTATTTAGTTAGGTAGTTAGTTAATTAGTTAGTTAGTTAGTTAATTAGTTAGTTAGTTAATTAGTTAGGTAATTAGTTAGTTAGATAGTTAGTTAGTTAGTTAGTTAGTTAGTTAGTTAGTTAATTAGATAGTTAGTTAGTTAGTTAGTTAGTTAGTTAGTTAGTTAATTAGTTAGTTAGTTAGTTAGTTAATTAGTTAGTTAGTTAGTTAATTAGTTAGTTAGTTAATTAGTTAGTTAGTGAGTTAGTTAGTTAATTAGTTAGTTAGTTAGTTAGTTAGTTAGTTAGTTAGTTAGTTAGTTAGTTAGTTAGTTAACTAGTTAATTAGTTAGTTAGTTAATTATGTAGTTAGTTAGTTAGTTAGTTAGGTAGTTAGTTAGTTAGTTAGTTAGTTAGTTAGTTAGTTAGTTAGTTAGTACGTTAGTCGACAGATCATCCTCATTGCACATCGAACCATTCAGTCCATGAGTGCTCGGATCCCCTCCTCAGCAATTACCGCAGCGTGTAGCGGCTAAAGACACCATTTCTGTGTTGGTTTATTAATCTTCTTTGGCTTCCTGCGTAGTGTTCTTGTTTGGCCACCTCTTTTAAATTGCTGCTCTCGCAGTCTGGCCATGGTTGTAGATTCACAGTCATCACTTGGTTCACGCAAAAGTCTTTCTTCTCGTAAAGCAGTCAGTCTGGTCCATGGGGCGTCCGTCCTCCACCATAGCCTCAACCGCGACCTTGTCAGCCCGCTCATTTCCTTGTACTCCCGCGTGCCTTGGCACGACGATGAAACTAATCTTTGCCAGCCGAGACCGCTCCAGAGACAGCAACCATTCTCTTCGGATCCACCCCACCTCTATCCTTTTGATCATGCTCATTGAGTCGCTAAGGAAACATGCCCTATTTAATGTCTGTGTCTCGAGCCATGTTATTGCTTTACTTACTGCCATGACTTCCATAGTCAGGCTACTCGTGGTCTCAGTAAAAGCACCAGAGTCCTCCTTCACAATTCTCCCTCCGGCCCGAGCCGTAGGCCTAAAGGCCCATGAGATTCTCACATGTTGAACGAACGACCCATCTGTGTAGATGACAGCATCACCGTCTAGCGAATTCTCTAAAGTCAACGCTTGTACTTCAGCCTCCACAGCAGCCGGATTTTCTTGTCTGCATTTTCTATCTAGTCGGATGCAAACTGCAAAGGATGTGCAGAAATCTGTTGGCACCTGTAACCACTCCTCGCCAGGTTCTAAGTCCTCAAGTGAACACACCTGTTGAAGAATGTCTTCGGCTTGACCCATCCACGACCGTCCTCTTGTTAACCTGCTGCCCTTCACCTTCATAATTTCACTATGCAGTGGATGTTGTGTGTTTGCGTTAATTCTGAGGTAGGCGCGTGCCCTTGTCGTGTGTGTGTGTAAAGAATGAATGTCGTATTAGTTACTTGTTCTTCTTTACCACTTTAGTGTCGTCCCTGGAGTGAAGAGAATCAACACCCACATTATTTTTAATTCAATATCTCTATTCTGGAGAAATTCAGCAGACTCCGTCCACACACTCCCTCAATCTGAAGACACCTTCCTCTCACTCTTACTCACCCCTGGATCATGCCCCCTCTCTTTCTTTCCCCAACATAACATACTTGACAACTCTCGCTTCAACAAAAAAAAAACAAGAAATTTTTTAAAGCAAAGAGTATATTAGGAAAAGTGTGTGTGTGTATAAGGTGTAGAATGTGACGTGTATTTTAATGGGAGACCAGTGATTTAGAAGCAAAGTCTGTAACATCATAGTGCTTAGCACCAAAAAGCCCATTTTTTTCCCGGGCAGTGAACCTCACCCCGAAGATGACGACTTTCTCCCAAACACTCGAACAAAAAGGATGCTGGTAATCCGATAGACACTGTTGATCTTGGTCTTCACTCCCCCACACGGTGAGTTACTCTGTTTCCTAATATTTGTTTGAACTGATAGTCTTCCATTAACTGAAAAGTCACTTGGGGAAAACTCTACTGTGTATTAGTTTCTGGTTATAACAATTTTCCCCCCTTTTAGAACACAACCTATTAATGTGTGTTAGGTAGATGTGTATATAGATATATGCAGTTTTAATTTCGGTGATGAAGTTTTCACTCATTAAACACTACACTTTTGTTCATACAATTCCACTCAGCAGAAGCCAGGTTCCCGCAAACCAACTTGGGTATAAGCCCGATGTAGCGGCCTCTCAGCAACCCTTGTCTTCAGATGCTGAGCCATCATTGTGTCAAACTTTGAAACTGCTTTTTCGTAGTAAAACCTCTCCCACTCACGTGGAACACTCAAGGGGAAACGTACATGGAACCCGTAGAGCAGATAACGTCATGGGGAGGGCAACTCAGTCCTGGCCAGAATTAGGCAAGTGTAGGCCAATAACAGCACTCAGATCTATAACAGAGATCCGATCTCTGTCATACGGCCAAAAACTCAATCATATGATCTGAGACATGGCAAC
>JACEFZ010005884.1:0-63259 GCA_014155875.1 Cepaea nemoralis | reverse complement strand
GTGGACCACTTAAGTCGACCCCAGATCCGCCAGGACAAATAACCTTTTCCTGAGGGTTGAACTTGGACCACTGTGGTGGCAAAGTGCAAATAAACTAAAGATATCATTCAGCCATTATAGTTATACAAATCTTGTTTCTGTATTGCAAATAGTATAAAACAGTGTAAAATTATCAAAACCAAGCAACTCACTGCACGTTTCTTCTTACATGATATGTTTTTATAATTTCTACTCTGCCAGACAGAAGGTGTTTGAACATAACTATGTTCCTCTGCCACTTTGGCATCTTCTGCCACTTAGTGTAACCCCCTTAGAATGGATGTTTATTACTGCAACGTAACAACTTTAATTTTTTTTAAAGTTTTATTTGTCTCGAAGCAGTTTTCTACTATGGGTCTGTGATGTGATAGGGCCATATTTAATCAGCCCAAATGCGTAGAAGGTTAGGTGGTCAGTCTATCCCTCACTTAGTAAGACGACAAACGCAGGCCATCAAACCTTCGTCCAACCAGGCTCATGGCATTATCAGTGCAGCTCCCTATCAACATTGTTAATGTGCTCACTAAACTGCTTCTGGTGGCTGGAATTAAAGCAACAACTGGCTGGGTTGGAAAAGAGACCAAATCATGCACATGTTAAATTAACTAAAGTATTGACGGAACAAAGCAATGGCAAACTACTTAACATAACATTGCCTAGTAAATCAAAAAAAATTGTTGGGGTTGATTGCAATGTCTTGCAACAGACATGCAACATCTTAACCTTTATCCTTATTCTACAGAATGCAATATTTATTATTACCTACCCAAACGTTTATCCCCATTTACATGAAATAAATGGCAGCATGGCCTATTGCTTTGTTAATTCAAGATGGATCTTCATAAATGGAAACCAAACTCAGCCTCTATCATCTCTGCGAGGGTGTCATGGCCTTCTACAAACCACACAAAAGGCGTGACAAGAGAACAGCAAAAATATTATTCTATGTAAATCCCTTTGCTGCTGCACTGTGAGTTAAATCAAAAAGTAGTATGTAAGATTCTATCAAAATCATGTTGTACAAAAATCTGGCATTAGGCTAGAAGAGATACTTTGCCAAAAAACAAATAATTATAAGTATGTTTCCAGCACCACTTCACTGAAGTTTGGTCTCATATTAATTGTCTAGAGCAGAGGTTCTCAATGTTTGTCACATGGTCCCCTAGTTAGCCAGGGAATTTCTAGTAGCATATAAGATAGAGTATTTCTAACAATTGGTCATAAGGGGTATTTTGACAGGATCTCACTAACTTAACTGCCATGTATACTGTTGTATGATTTATTTTACTGCGGGACCAACATTCAAATGGTGTCAACATTCTGTCTTTAATTCTCCTTTCCGTGTGTTTTAAGTCTCCCACTGTTTTGTTCTTGGAAGAGACAAGATTACAATAAATATCTTCATGAATGAGGCAGTCTAACATTGAAATTACACATGGAACTGTAGACAAAGATAGTGACTAGTTTACAGTAAATATCTCCATGAATGAGGCTGTCTAACACTGAAATTACACATGAAACTGTAGACAAAGATAGTGACTAGTTTACAGTAAATATCTTCATGAATGAGGCAATCTAAAACTGAAATTACACATGAAACTGTAAACAAACATAGTGCTGCAACAGCAGTAAATGCTGGCAACCTGCCTGTTTGGACTATCGCATGTGATACAGTGTGGATTAATCAGCAGTGTTGCAGACAAAGTGCACCTCGCTGGCTAACAGTAAGCAAGCATAGTAAAGTGCTTGTGCATACCTTAGAGTGTATTAGGTACATGGTGCTAGACCCATAGTTTTATAGACCAATCGGCACTTGTGGGTGATGTGGTCGATATCCCACCAGCCACCGTCGCTTTCCAAATGATTTCCTGGTACCTATTGTAAGCTGACTCTGCCATGTCAATTCCAAACATGTCCCAATGCAAATTCAAACCATGACCACTGGGTCAGGCAGGCGAGTGTCTACACTACCTCAGCTCCCACTCCCCCTAGCTAAAGGTGATTCTTCTTCTTCTTCTTTTGTTCGTTTGAAATATTTCTATAACTGCAATGTTGTCTCTTGTATGAATTTAACTATCTTTTTTTAGTTGACTCAATGGTCCATAGCATTTATCTTCCACTGTTGTCTCTCTAGGCCAGAAAGTTTGCCTAGATGTGTTGTATTTTGGGCAGTCTTGGTAAAGGTGATTAAAGGCAGACCACAGAAGTAAACCAGGCTCAGAAGTGAACCATGAGAAAAAACAAAGTTGAGAACCTCTGCTCTAGAAGATACAATGATTACAATGGCAGGATTGAATCATACAACTCCCAGGCTGCCATGTGACATATTTAACCCCAAGATTTAAAAAAAAAAATGTTTGGTGAGATTTTCGACAAAATGTTTCACATTGCTATTCCACTAACAAATGTTACATATGTTACAACAATGATGCTGCTTCATATAATCTGAGCACTCCATTAGTGTTCACACAGGTGAAACAGAATGCCTGCACTGAGTGATGATTGGCATACAGGTCATACATGATGTGACGGGATACCTGTGATGGGGTGGCTCGGGCGGCTGTAACCATTTTCAGTGTTGTTGTTATGGTTGCCGTTTCTCTGTCTGCGCTGCAGTAGTGACGATGATGATGATGATGCTGCTGCTGCTGTTGCTGTTGCTTTGTGGGTGGATGTGGAGTCTATAAGTGGGCAGTCTGCTATTAAATGCTCTGTGGATTTACAGTGGTGGCATCGTTTGGGCAGTGGGCCGTGCGGACATTTGGCTGCTACATGGTTGGCAAAGTCTCCACAGTTGTAACATCTGGAAGAGGCAGACGAGTGCACAGTTCATATACATACCATTTTAATATCACAATACATTCATAGCATATTATGAACAAAAACATATTTCTTATATTCCAGGCCACATGATGTAGGTTGCCTGTATGCCCACTGCCTCCTGTCAGTAATTTCTTATACTGAACTTTATTTAGAGAAAGATGTCAAGCTGTCTAGCATCCTTCTCTACTGGACTTCCTTTCTGTCTCTTTCCCCTCCAAAATTCCTGTTGTCACAACATTTCAGAAGCTGAATTACAAGACCACGTGAATAGTCTTAACGAAATGTGTAGGGAACATAACATGAAAATTAGCACAAGCAAAACAGAGGTAATGACTATAACTAAAGAAGAACAAACAGCAACAATTCACCTAAACGAACATCCCCTGAAACAAGTAAAGAGTTTCAAGTACCTAGGAAGTATAATATCATCAAATGGCAGATCAGAAGACGAGATCGAAAATAGGTGCAATAAGGCAAATCAACTCATTGGACAAATGGCACCAATACTAAAGAACAAACATGTATCAATAACTACTAAGAAAGCACTTTACAATACAATCTTCCTACCAACTCTGTGCTACCAATGCCAAACCTGGACAATGACAGAAAAAGAGAAAAGAAAAATCACAACAACAGAAATGAGGTTCCTGAGAAGAATACTCAACGTATCAAGAAGAGATAAGATCAGAAATGAAGAAATCAGGACTAAAGTGGGGGTTAAAGCAGCACTAGATTTTATTAGAAAGCAGCAAGTCAAATGGTTTGGCCATGCAAGTAGGTTACCAGTCAACAGCATGCCACAACAAGCAATGATGTACAGACCAGATGGAAACAGAGGAAGAGGCCGACCACGTAAACGTTGGACGGAGGGAATAGCAGAATCCATGGGAATGTCGATATACGAAGCCCATAACCGGGCACTCTCACGAAGTTTATACTTCACCTCGACACCGCAAGGTATAAGAGGAACATGATGAGATGAGATGAGACAACATTTCCCTTTCAACATTCCTGTTGTGACAATATTTCCCTTTCTACCTTCCTGTTGTGACAATATTTCCCCTTCAACCTTCCCATTGTCACAATATTTCCCCTTCAACCTTCCTGTTGTCACAATATTTCCCCCTTCAACCTTCCTGTTGTGACAATATTTCCCATTCAACCTTCCTGTTGTCACAATATTTCCCCATCAATCTTCCTGTTGTCACAATATTTCCCCTTCAACCTTCCTGTTGCCCAGCATTTTTTCTAGGTCTTCCCCTGTCTCTTTTCCCTCCAGCTTTCCTACTGCCATGATGTATTCTAGCTTCCCCTTTCTCATGATGTCCCCAAAGAATGCGGATTATCTACTTCTGATGCAAGTAAATAGTTAACTTTATGAGTTGGTTTCTAATAAGACATCTTTATTGCACTATTTACCCGTCAGTGTGTTCTCAGCTTAATTCTATACAATCACAACTATAGTATCTGCAATAATACAACTCTGCACAAAAATATGTATGGGCTCTTTCTAGTGCTCTTTGAAAGTTGATATTCATTTCTCCAAGGTTGTTCTTGACACTATCGCTTAACTTTTACATGGTCTTCCCCATGCTCTGTATCCATTACATGTATTCAATGTGGCTCTTTGTGGCAGATGGTACCAGTGCATTTTTGTGAGGTAGCCAAACCATTTAATCTGTTGTTTTTTTTAATGAAGTGCAGGACTGGTTTCAGATCTAGTCGGCTTCTAATTCCCTCATTCCTAATTCTATCTCTCAGTTATTCCTGCAGCTCTTCTAAGGCGTCACATCTCTGTTGTTATCATAGCAGTTATGGTTTTGCGCTCATTATTTGGTTTGTTTCACTTTTGAGTACTTTATTTTGATTGACGTGGTTTCTGACTGTCATCAAAGCTAAATTTTCAAAACACCATTATTCTTTTTTAAAACACCAGTTGCTTTATGATTTGATAATAAACAGAACAATTACCGAATTTTCCTGGGTTTCTTGCGCGACATTGGTCGTCTGTCGCTGCCCTTACACTCCTGTCCACCGATGCCACAAACGAATGTTGCCTCCATCCCTTGGCTGGATGGCTTGCTCTCAAACTCCACCCGCTCGCCTTCTGCCAGACTGCGGAAGCCATTCTTGAAAATGGTGGTCTGTGGACGACATGACAGAAATACAGTGCTGTAGAGATGTTGTATTTTCTGTTGGAACATAAGACACTTGCTCCGTGGCATTCTAACGATAATGAACGCACTAGCTGTCGTCAATATTTCGCTTTGAATTCAAGTGTAGTCTACAACGGCCTACAACTACTAGTAGTTGCTACTACTAGCATGGGCACAGGTCTTATTTTGCCTGAGGATTAGCTTTCCCTATTACCAGTGTCCCTCGCAATCAGGCTATATTCTGAGATACTTGTAACTGACGTCCCCGCGAGGTCTGTGCATGGGATGCTCAAATGCGATAAAGGGCCTACCTATGCTGCTGTATGCAGTATGTGAGAATATATGTATAGGAGAAACAAGGTGAGAAACACCTGATGGCAACGGAAATGTGGTTTATGGAGGAAATGCTAATAATAACATTGACGGGCAGAAAACCAAACGAGGCTTGTTTTGAGAAACAGATGAACCGTAAAGTGATTAGAGAAATTAGACGTAGACAATCCAGATATTTTGGTCATTCTGTGAGGATAAATAAAATGGAAAACTTGTTGACAACTGACAACATTTATGGGAAGAGAGCAAGAGGATGAGTGATATAAATGCCCTGATAGCTGGGTCAGGGGCAACATCGGCACATGATCAAAAACCTGATCTAGATTATGTAGGACACCTAAGATAGCTAACAATCACCGCCCACGCCAACCGACTTGGCACACCATGGTAATAACTACCTTTACCTGAAGCTACCGTATGCTGTTTTGAACCAGTACGGTTCTGGGATCGTTCCATCATCGTAAAATGGTTACTTAATAATTTTCAGGAAATTGTGTTAGAAGGAAACAACGAGGAAGACAACTGTTCACCCTACATTGTTACACAATATGCATATGGGTCTGGCACTTGAAACCTCAAAGGCAGTATCCTTCTTGGGATGAACTTGTTACCGACGTGAACATAAGTCTCCATTTACAGAGGTTATGAATACAGCAACTATATATTCACACGGATGATACCAAAGCGCCAACGATCCTGCATCCAACAACATTACACGCAGATTTGAATTACACATTAAAAATAGTCGGCCGTAACATGAGAAATGAAAGCAACTTTGTCGTATATTTTAGGCCTCCATTATTAGAGATGGCGGAATGGGTCTAAAAAATAGTTGTTGTTTAGACTAAAACATCATTCAAAACAATGTTTTCCTGTGGTGAATTTGAATAACGAAGACACAAACAATAGACTGCACGATTTATTGCCTGTCGTATTTCGCTACATCTCGTCAGATGACATGATAGTTTACAAAAACCGTGGTAGACAATTAAAATTACTGCGTGAATATGTGTGCTGCATATTTCAGCTTGGAGGATTTATCTAACTATTTGAGTTTATGTTGTGTGATTTCTGCAGTAAGTACTTTACGAGATGCAGCGAAATATGCCAGGCAATACACCATTAAAAGATCATTAACATTTTTAACATAACATACTGTCTAATGTTTAAGGGCCCTACTTCTTGAGAGGCCCACAAGGCCCACTTGCCATCCGGGAAGCTGACACCCTGGCCAGTGCGCCACTGGGTGTTAGTTAGTTAGTTAGTAGGTCAGTCGTGGTTTCAACTTCACGACAAAGGGTCACCCCCATAATGCTCCATTCCCGTGCCAGTGAATATCACTGTTGTGACAAGAACTGATATCATAGCACTCGGGACATTCTCATACGTGTTCCGTCCTCATCTTCAACAGCCAGCGTAAAGTACCAATAATAACGGCATTAGTACCTGTCTGGCCTTTCCTTGGAGTCTTGAGTGTCCGTCAGATCCTCGGGCCACTCCCTGCAGTACCATTCTCTCCAGGCCGTGTTCTTCCGCACTATACATACGATTCCAAAGGGTTCAGGCCTCGTCGGGTTTATCACGCACCAATACTCCCACCGAGCAGTGCCAAATAAAAAATCTGCCGCCTGCTCGTTCCCCACCACACCAGCATGTCCTGGGGAAATAATCCAATAGATGCACTCTATTTTTATTTGTTGTTAATTGAAGCCTGACACTCTGCCCGAAGCTTGTCTGTCTTCATCTTTCTCGTCATGCTTTGTGAGTCCGTTACATCACATCGTGGGTGTGCTGTTGGTCTTCCAGCCAGCAGAACGCCGTTGTGACTTCCTCCACCTCCATTCCCAGACAAGATGTTGTGGTATCATATGCCAGGCTCTCCTGCACCCAACCACCGTCCACCAACCTTCCCCACAAAACCCAAAAGCACCTCCTTTCACTCCCTCCTCCTCCAACAAATCCATTATATTTATATAATGGGCCCACTTCATTAGAGACCCACACAGTCCCTTGCCATCGAGCAAGCTGACATGCTGGTCATTCCGCCACTGATTATTAGCATCTATAAGTATACGCTTCGTTTCAGATAAACGTAATGCAAATTCATTATACAATGGCAGTTCACATGAAAACCTTAAAAGTGTGTTAGAAATTACAATAACCACGCCATTGTCTTGTAACCTGTCAATAGTGTTGCTAAGGATGTCAAGAGGGTTAAGCAGTGACATCACAGTGCAGATGAACACAGTGACGTTAAAAGAACAGATTAAAGATGGCCGCCCCACTTTTGACACAGAGGGTGAAACCTAGTGAAATTTATCGGTGAATGAAGGTCCAGTATGACGATGCACGCCTGTCATTCCAGTAAGTGTATGAGTGGAGTAGGAAATTTCAAAATGGCGTGACTTCTGCGACAGACTGTTTACGATCGGGTCAGGCACAGCGAGTAGTGACCGCAGAGTCGATTTTTCTACAGGAATCTAAGCAATTTATCGGTGCTGGATGACTTGCATTGAACGCAGTAGTGACTATATCGAAACAAGATACATTTGCTCTTTACTTTTTCAGAATATAACTCACCAAAAAAAAAAAGAAAAAAAAAACATTAAGTATTCATGTTAAGCCCCCTAGTAATTTATACTTTAGGAGAAACATTATCTGGCTAACAATACTGGTGTATTTATTGTTCATGTCACCGGATAGCTGCCGCGTTGAAAACTATTAGTACACAAACAATGGATACTGGTTTATCTGACACCGGTGTTATAACAGTTTAAGGGACGAACATTTACAGTTAAAACTAAAATAAACAATGTACGCCACTCCCGATTACAATGTTTATGGGAAAAAAGAGAAATGATTCGGCCTAAGAGATGAACGCAGCTCAATATAATGGTCCGATGTGTTTGGTGTTTGTTATGTGAACTGTGTGTGCTTGGTTCATATACAGTTCTGAGGCCTTTAGTGCCGTAAACATGACCCGGAATGAAATCTGCCATTGTGGCATACTTTCAGGTGGATGTATGTTGCGCTGGTTAGTCATGGGTACTCTCCGTGGCGAAGTAGTCAAGCCGTCTGACTCGGGCTCCGACGGTTGTGGGTTAGATTTCGGGCCGCGTCCTTCGGTTCCCGAGTGCATTTTTACGGAGACTCCTGTGGGTCATCGCTGGAGCTACGGAGTTCGTGCTTTGTGCGACGCTTTCCGTGCGGCGGAAAGAGTCTGAGCCAAATGGGATAAACCCGGTGCAATGAAGTCGGCCACGTCATGGATAACGGGCGCTTTGGTGTAATGGTTATGGTATTAACCCGCTGACAAAATGGTATGCGAGCGGTCGGAGAAAGGTTCAATGCCAGCTCTGGTCGTTTGCTACGGGAGGGAAAGACTGGCCAACCTAAAGCCTCATCCCCCAGACTCGTGCACTCAAGGCTACAACATGTGCAATGGCCGGTCCCAACACTTCACATACCCAGGGCTGGGTCCTTTTACTGCACTTCTGTTATTACTTCTTTTTCTAATTAGTCGTGGCCAGCAGAAGAAGGCATAGCAAAATGTACACAGAACGCTTAAACAACCTGGCAACAAGTAATAATCTAGTTAGTTGCATATCCTTTACAGGACGTCGCAGTCATGTCCAGGATTTTTTTTTACTGTTCATGAATTCTTGGTAAGTTTACGTTCTGTGGTTTGCCGCTGCTTTCTCAACGACCAGCACTCATACCTTTGTATTAGAAACCAACGCAAGGCGGTCTGCTTCCAAATCGACCGCAGCTGTGTTTCGAGCGCTGTGCTGACTTATCGCCCATTTTCGATGGCACGGATGACTGGCAGTTGACCTAAAGGGCCTTGGTGCGTACCCGGCAAGGATCCAACAGTTTTGATTGCGACCTGACATTGTATTTCACTCCTCGTCGGCTAAGCAGTTAACCCTGATTGAGCTGACCGTTCCATATGAGTCGAGAATCAAGAAGCAGCACACCTGCAAGATGGAGAAGTACAGTGACATGGTCTGAGACAAGAAGGGTATACTGTCTGGCTATTCGCCGTCGAGTTAGGAGCAAGACATCTAATCTCCCACTCCGCGCATGATGTGCTAAAACTGTTAGACGTCAAAGGAGATAAACAAGACGCGGGCACAGAAACAACTGAGTGAGGCAGCCGAAAAGGCCTCGTGCTGGCTGTGGAGCAACCGGAACTTAGAGTGGGGCAAGTCCCTACAGTAATACGCTTAACGTTTCTGTCTGTAACTGCAGGGCAACTAACATCGGAACCAACCTCTCAACTATCACATAGAACTTATACTGTTCCGTGTCGAATCCTCAGAGCGTGCCTTCCCTCAGAGCGAAGGCAGTGCATCTGAGAACGGGACTGTTTAGTGAGTACAATCAACACACGGTAGCAGTCGCCAAGTCAAGTACATGTCGGCCGAAGCCCAACCTTCATGCCATGGCGGTAGTCGTCTTGCCAGGACCGCATTCCGCAGCAGAGACCAAGAGAGGGGTCGAGGAACCCAGAGGAAGAGCCGGCTTCCCAGAGTAGGGTACCATGAACGGGGTACGAAGAAGGAAAATGGCAACGGAGACGAATGTCGGTGCATTCGCGGAGGCAATGGCCAGAGAAGAAGCTTGCTTCCAAAGACCACAGGTACTAGGATTTGTGTGAGGGCACGAAGCACCGGCTCTCCTCCCAGATGGAGGGGTGGCTTGAGAGAAGACATTTCGCAGGTATGTAATAAGGAGCAACGCAAAACAACGCAAAAGTCCGAACGTCTCGAACACACGGCAGGGGGCAGACACCCGGAGTCATGGCCCGGGCGGGTCCACTCCCAGAGAATGTCAAGAAAGTAAAGGGCCGAAACATTCTGGGAAAGAGGCCACTTCTGACGATCACAATACCCCTGTCGTGCTTGCTCCACGGAGGAGTTTTTATAACTGGAATTACTAATTGCACTCGTAACCTCTACGCCACAGAACAGGTAATAAGTAATAATATAGTTAGTTGCATATCCTTTACAGGACGTCGCAGTCAACACTAGCATTTGTTGGCTGCTCGTGTTTTCTTGGCAAGTTTACGTTCAGTAGTAGGCAACGGGAAATTCATCAACATATCATCCTCCAGGCTCATGATCGCCAGTGTCTAATCCAGGCATGACACCTGAAAAAGTAGGTGACCTTGAAGCACACGTTTTCTAAGAAAGTGGCAAGAGTCTGTCAGGAGGCCAACGCCGACAAAAGTCATCTTCACATTTGTGCCAGGCCACGCGAGTGTAAGAACAGATGAGCTGGCTGATCGGCTGGCGGTGGGATTACTGTGGTCAGCGGGCGAGCAATGGACATGGTTGATACAGTGAATGCCCTGAGAGAGGCAGGACCATTAAAAGGGACAAGTAATGGCTGCGAATCTACAACCTTAACCAGAGTTAAATAACATGCAGTCAAAAGGGGTGAAACCATGAACGCTATGTAGGAGGCTAAATAAGAAAAGTCAGCAACTACAGAACTGGTCTTGTCAGTCGCTACACGCTAAGGGAGATAGCTAATGGAGGTACGATGTGCAGTGAGGATAATCTGTTGACAAACACGAGATCCTTTCAGCGAGGCGTTGCCGTCATTTGAAGACAGAAGATTTCAATTACAATGGGTCTATAGCTTTCGATGCTTATAATATCCACTGTGGCATCTTACCACTACAGCTGGATGGACTTGGTCACATGGCATACTCCGGACAAGAGCACAGATCTCAACCATCACCATGAACGCCCTCAATATCTGTGATTGTATTTCCCAAGCTTCATAAATGGCTGTATGGGATCTCCAGCAATTGGTATTTCTAGGTCAGCTGTAGAAGTCATACAACATAAATTAAAGTAATTAGATAAATCCTTCAAAATGAATAATACACGTATTCGCACAGTATTTTCAGTGGCCACCACGGCAATTTTAAAGGTGGCAGAAGCGATCACCATTAATCTGCATACGCCATTTTTGTGCAAACCTAATACATGACAGTCAGTTTAAAATTACCGTGTTAGACAATTGAAATTAATGTGCGATGTGTTTATATTTCAACAGGAAGGATTTATCTAATTGCTTTAGCTTATGTTGTGTGATTTCTGCAGTATGTTCCTGATGAGATGCAGCAAAATGTGCCAGGCAATAAATCGTGCAAGGAGTAATCGCTGCAGTTGAAAGACCAATCAACCCCCACATCACTTGTTGAAATCGGAAGTGGGGGGGGGGGGGGGGGGGGATCTAAGCAGCTCGACAAAAAGAAAAACATGACATAGATACATGAGAACGTCTCGAAGAAAATCTTTATCAACGAAAACAGTCATACTTAGCGCCCCCCCCCCCCCTCCTTACAAGATTACGCGCAGTAGTTTGCCATTGCTTTCTGAGCGACCGGCTCACATACCCCCGTAAGTAACCAACGCGACGCGATCCGCTACCGAATCTCACGCAGCTGCGTTCCCAACGTGGATATGCGGGTTTACGGAGAAAGTCGTTAACTCCTTCGCCTGGGATACCAGCCATACTTACCTAGAAAACTGAAATACACTCACAAATAAATAATCACGTGTTTCAGTGAATAACCGTTTTCTAGCAAACTATGCTTAGTTGGTATTCGTTGATACATGATACAGACTTGATCGACAAGTTCATTTGCGCATGCGCGAGTCTTTTCTTTCGCCGAGCTTTCTACTTATGTTTTGCGTTCATTCGTTGTTAAGTTTGAGCTCAATTAGGCAATATTTAGCCTCACTACCCAATTTTATTTTGAAACGGAACATGTAATCTCGGAAGCATAATTGTCACAGCTTCACTTACAACGAACACAGGGCAACAAAGCTCATTTTCAGGGCGAACGAGGAAAAGGAAAAAAGCACATGTGAGGTAGCTTGATGCAAGAATTCAGCAATGGCTGCAATTATTACAGCGTTATTGTTAAGTGTTGGTGACATTTTAAGATGCACAATAGTTGCGCCTTTTCGTCGTCTTCTTTTCCTCCTTTTCTTGTCTTGACTCTTGTTTTTGTAAACGTCCCTTCAAGTGGCTCAAAAATCGCCTCAAATTTACATTTAATTTTGAATAGCTCCAGTAGTTTGGACGTGAAGTCTAGATTAAATAAAATTATGGCTGAAATATCATTTCAGCATTTCTGATAATCACTTATGGTAGTCAGTGTAGACATGTGGTGACATTTTCAGTTACCAGCTGAACTGAGGCAACAAGCTTTATATGACTATTACTTATCTTGGGCCAGACATATATTACCAGGTCTGAGTTTATGAAAAGGCAGATATAGAGCGAGTTCTCTGAAAGTTAGCACTAAGTGCAGTGGGTAGTGCGTTCACTAAAAGTTGACACTAAAACTTGTAGACAATGGTTACACTAAAAGCTGACATTAAACATTGTCCCTCTGTTGACCATAATCCTAATTTAGCCTGCTCCACTGTGCATTTTTCACAATAGAAGAAAGTTCTAAGACACATACAATCTTACTAAGGAAAGTATACGTAGCAAAAGAACAATATAATAAAAAGAAAATTCTAAGGCACATACAATAACCTAACAACGAGTGAAAGAACCATTTTATGAAAGAAAAAGTTCTAAGACACACAAATCATGTCACAACAGGCGAAGGAACAATACAATAAAAAAAAAAATAAAAATATTTCTAACAAACATGCAATCACCAAACAAAAGGTGAAAGAGCGATTTATGAACGGAAAGTTCTAAGACACAAACATCATGTCTCAACAAGCAAAGGAACAATACAATAATTAAAAAAAAAAAGATAGTACCAACAAACATACAATCACCTCACAGAATGCATACCTGATGAACGAAAACATCGATACCACCATCATACGGTGTCAGGAACCCCCAGCCTTTGGCCACATTGAACCACTTACAAAACCCCTGGCGTCTCACCGTCGCGCCTCCACCACCACCACCTGCAAATAATAAACAATATAAAACGGGTTACTTCCAGTAAATAATTAATCAACAGTAGCATAGTAATCAACATCACGCTAGCATTGCAAGCATGTCTCACCTGGACAGTTCAATGAGTGTCTGATCTTACCTGGAGAGTTCAATGAATGCCTGATCTTACCTGGAAAGTTCAATGACTTTTAAAGATTGAGCACAACCCACTACTGGCAACTCGCTCGTTCGGTACGAACATTGGCCTTGTCCACGTCAGATTGGAAGCACTAGACTCGAGTTTCGCTCTCGTTTGAGCTCGTCAGTAGTGCATATCCTTGACTGGACCCGGGATCGAACTCCGGATCACTGCCGTGTGAGGTAGGTGTGTAACCACTTGACCGTGCGGCTCACGCTAGAAGCGACCAAATTATCACACTAGAATATCACAACGCCACCCATCGTAAGCTATAGCTCGAAATTAGCCCGATCGCCACGACTGACATCCGCCAATCGATGTGACCCCGAATGATCAGGTCTTCTCGATCTAGCAAGGCACACCAGGCGCTTTAAGTCCAGGGAGCAATGAACAAATTGATTTATTTGGTTGTTTCGAGACTGTCTGATCTCACCTGGATAGATGTTAATACTTAGCAAGGCACACCAGGCGCCTTAAGTCCAGGGAGCAATGAACAAATTGATTTATTTGGTTGTTTCGAGACTGTCTGATCTCACCTGGATAGATGTTAATACTTAGCAAGGCACACCAGGCGCCTTAAGTCCAGGGAGCAATGAACAAATTGATTTATTTGGTTGTTTCGAGACTGTCTGATCTCACCTGGATAGATGTTAATACTCGACGTCTGCAAAACGAATGGAGTGGTCTATCTTGCATTTAACCGTCTATTGTCTTTTAAAATAGCTTCTGCTCACATGATTCGAACCCATCTTAACAACATAACGTTGTCTCGCTTCCCCTTTCTCTCCTTCGTCCGCCCGATACATACGAAAACTAAAACAATTAAATGTGTCTCTTTAACAACTTCTATTTCTACTACCTTAAATCTTTCCAATTGTTACAACAAACATTTCTCCCCCAAAAAAATAAAGCAATTAAACTAGGGCTGCGAACGATTAATTTAAATTTAATAGATAACTTTTGAAACATTAACGATGAATTAATAGTTATTTTCCATTAAAGCAAAACATTTATAGTCACATAAATGACATTATAGTCGTATTTGTCAAAAATCGAAATAACACTGGATTGTCTTGTTCATGTGTCATCTAATAACCAGCTATGCAAACAGACGAGTATGTTGACAGTATTTGGTTCAAGTGACGAGCGCGTCTTATTAACAATATAACCAGCAGAGCTGAACAATCGTTCACGTGGAAATGAGGTAGCCGGTATGCACAGAATGGTCTTTGCAAGGAATGCTAATTTTAGTTATCGATGTTCATTAAGTTTCCACCGTTGTAAAGGGAAACATAATGAAACATTAAAAAAAAAAACATACGACATGAAATATAATCTTGATCACCAAGCTGGACCCTGGTCTGACACAATAAGTCCAAATTCAAAATATTCTCCCAATCCGAATCTGACAAGTTTTGGCCCTTTGAATTGCATCTTTTCATCTGACATGTAGACAATTAATGCATCTCTGGCCTGTGGAAAACTCTGTAGCATAATAAAAAATACTGTTCCATCTCGTTCATACATCTTGTTACAGCTTACACAATGGTGACTCAGTACAAATTTGCAACTTGGTTGTGTTTGCAGCACTATGTTTCAAATGACAGACAAGTTTTCGACATTTCCCAAACAATGTTTCTGTATCAGCGGCTTTAAATCCATGTAATATGTAAGATATCAGCCAAACAAGGAGTATGAGCAACGCCGATTTAATCAACAGCTGAAACCATATTTCTTGCATTGTCAGTAACTAGAGCCTGAAGTCTGTTCGTTATAGTCCCAGGCTATTGCAAACTGTTTATATAACTGGGCAACACTGTCAGAATAATGACGTTCAACAACATTCACGCATTCAAGAACAACATTTTTCAATTTCCAGTTATCGGCAATCCAATGGCCAGTAATTCCACAATAGCTTTCGTTACCTAGAGATGTCCAAAAGTCAGATGTTAACGCAATTCCCGTTGCGTTTTTCACAGATTCCTTAACATTTTGAATCTTGCTGTTGTACTTAGCAGTCAACAGTTTGTCAATAGTGCGGCGGGAAGGTAGCTTATATTCAGCATTTTGCAATGCTGTCCGTAATACTTGTTGAAGGTCGTCGTCATCTACTATTGATACTGGTCTGCCACTACTAGAAATCCAGTTTGCAAGTGATGCTTGAATATCGAAGAGCGGCTGGCCGAGAGGCAAGAACGCCGGACTCTCATTCGGGAGACCCGGGTTCGATTCCTCGGTAAGGTGTCGGATTTTTTTCTGTCGGGGGCAAAAAGAAAATCCTAACCTGCACAGTTCGCAGCGACTGCACTAGCCAGGCGGCCTTTATACCTCAGGCTCAAAGACCCCTCTGCCATACACCGCAAGGTACTATATTGGCAGTAAATGACAGTAAAAAAAAAAAATGCTTGAATATCATGTTGTAATGCAGTACTCACTGGACGATCAGACTAACGACAAAAGTGACTCAAAGTAGCCTGCTTCGAAGCAGGTGACGATGCTGCAATAGATCGTCTCAGCTGAAGTTTCTGACATTGTAGTGGATGTTTGTTTTGGAGGTGGTAAGTAAGCGAGGTGTTAGAACCATGGTAGGCAAACGATTTGTCACAATGAACGCAATAAACCTTTTCAGCATTTTCAATATTTCTATCAGTCAATACTTTAAAACCAAAATGTTCATGTAATCATCCAGAGACATCTGTTTATATTTCTCCACTGCCATGTTGTTACTTTTAGACTTTAGGTTCATTTGTATAAGTGATGGGAGAAAAGTTTTCGATTAATCGTATCTGTGAAACTGTCACTTATTATAGTGGGGTATCCCCTATCAAATGGGAAGTTAGGCGCCTCCCTCCCTCCGCTAGTCTACCGGACACGCTTAGATAAGGTGGTATAGCCTTTCTGCCTCCCAAACAGGGTATGTGAAACCACGTGAGCGAGCGACCGATTGGACTTCAGAGCAGGCGTCAGGTAGTTTTTGACTATTGTGTCAAATTAGCGACGGCAGGCCTCTTTAAGCCGCACTCCGGGGCGAAGGTGGTACAGACGTGGTTCGTGATTCCGTATAAACCGCGTTCGAAACACAGCTGCGCGCGATTTGGCAGCTGACTGCGTTACGCTGATTTTTTTAACGAAATGGTATGGGTGCCGGTCGTTCAGAAAGCAATGGCAAACTACTAAACGTAAACTTGTCAAGACATCAACAGCAAAAAATGCTGGTGTTGACTGCAGACGTCCTGTAAAGGATATGCAACTAACTTAACAGGCCTCTTCAAAGAGACACTAGCTACAGCAGTGGTTCTCAACAGGTGGGGAAGTCCCCCGGGGGGGGGGGGGGGGGGGGGGGGATTTAGGGTTTCCATGAAAAGGGGGGGGGGTGGTAATTAAGATTATTTCAAGATCATGTTAATACAAGAAAAGATTACTTGATATTGTTTTTCCCTCTATACTTTACGGTTCTGTACTTTTAGCCCTTCTGAAATTCGTTCTATAACATAAGTAGACCCGAAAATCACGTTTTATATAGACGTCTAGACTTGTTCTAGGATGTGTTATTAAATTTGGCTTCCGTTTTTACGTATACTGTGTAGGGCAGGGGAGGGGGAAGTAATTTATAGGGAGGAAATACGAAAGGCGGGGGATGACATTCTGAACATATGGTGAAGGGCGGGGGAGAGGGGGTAAGGAATTTATAGGGAGGAAATACGAAAGGCGGGGAATGACATTCTGAACATATGGTGAAGGGGTGCATAGGCCAAAAAAGGTTGAGAACCACTGAGTTACAGACACTGAGCAGTCCGGTTAGTCATCAACAGTTAGTGTCATACCGATAAGCGTGGGCGGTCATGGGTCGCCGTCTCACACGATCAATAGCCCTGGATCAGGGCTTCTTGTCCCGATATACCACATGACCAAGCCACCCTGATATTTATCTCTTGCCCTTGACCTTGCTCTATTCTCATCAATGCTGCCAGTTGTCAATAAGTTTTTAAGTTGAATTCATCTCATAATGTTTCTACAAAATCTTGACTGTCTACGTCTGATTTCGCTAATCAATTTCTTGAAGGTTTGTCTCATATTCCCCCCCCCCCCCCCCCCCCCCACCTTCTTGTTTGTCCATGGTATTCTTTGCATTTTCCACCGAAACTACACTTCCACTGCCATATAACATGCATATAACAGTATATGTTATATTTGCAGGGTGTATTTTTAATGATTGTGGGGTTTTTGAAAATATTGCCGTTCCAAGTTTTGTATTTACCTTTTATGTTGCATGAGTTTACAGAGGGTAAAAACAAAACTAGGAACGGCAATTCTTTCAAAAACCCCAGTCATTAAAAATGCACGATATAGCACGTAACCATGGTTTTTATCATTGCAGTTTGCAGCAGCACTTTATTGGTGAGTATTTTCCATCTTACAAATTGCTACCTTTGTCGTGAAAATTCTTGTTTTTACCTTTCCAAGGTATCTTCCATCTGATTTTATGACAGTTCCAAGATACTTATATCTGAATTAAGAATTTTAAGAATTTTCTTAATTACTTGATTGTACATTGATCATTCTGTTGACTGCCGTTTCCATCGACATGAACTGTAATTTTAGTAGCAGATTGTTGTGTTGGCATTCTGGCAGCGGCCATATGCGTGTGTGCCTATGCGTGCTGTTTATGTGTCGGAACTGCTGTCTGTTCCACTTTTTACCCCCGACAGTGAGCACAATATTTTGTGCGATATTCACTGGCACAGGAACGGATAATTATAGAGTGACCCTTTGTCGTGAACTTGGAACAGCGAATAATGATAATAATGTGAACTGCACATTAATGATTCTGTCGAACCCTTTTAGTCCTTTTATTCTGCGCAGACGCCAATCAAAAAATATTTTTTGTAGATTATTAGTAATTGTTTTAGTCTTCTTGCATCCAGTTTGTAACCAGTTTATTTTATTTTATCTCTTAAAAAAGAACAAACAATTTAAGTAAATATCATCAACTCTGATTTGTTTATTCTTGATTGTGTCTAATTTCCTTTCGATCGTTTTAGTATTTACGCTTTAGTTTACAAGCGTTGCTATCTGGTCTAATTTTAATTTAAAGAAATTTCCTAGAGTAAATCGCTTTAGTTGAGTTGAGTTCAGTTGAGTCAAGAACCGACATCACAGCACTCACGGCATTATCATACGCGCTCCATCCTCATCATCAACAACCAGTGAAGAGTTCCAATACTAGTGGTATCAGTTGCAATGTGGTTATGTGTCCGTCTGGCCTTTGTCGGCCAGATCGTCTGGTCACTCTCTATACCGCACCATTCTCTGTACGTAATGATGATATATCTGTTGTACCACAATATACACAAGATACCATAGGAACCTGACCACATCTGCCTAATAGTGCACCAGTACCCCACCCAGAGGTGCAGATCCAGCCATTTTATCCGTCAGCTTGTTTCCCAACCCACTAACATGTCCTAGGGAAGAGATCCAACGAATGCTCCCTACCTTTGATTTAAAAAAAGAAATTTCTGCACGAAGCATGCCTGTCTTTACTCTGCTCAGCATGTTCTCGAGTCAGTTATAATCGAGACGTGTGTGTGAGTTTGTCCTCCAGCCAACAGATCGCCGCTTTTTGGATTTACTTGTCCATTTTGGCTGCTGATCATGTCACGAGAAATGAGAAATGGGACAACAGGAATGTTGCAACAGGGAGTGAGATTGGGAAGAGCCGCAGAGAAAAGTTTAGAGAGATTGGCACAAAGAAGCATCTGCACTGGAAATGAATGACAGCACGCGAGACGGGATGGGCTATAATAAGGCGAATTTAGCGTACCATTAGCGCTGTGGCTTAAAGGCAATGAACACATTTCACAATTTCCCGACATACAGAGTCAAGATTTCGAAATCAGCTGCAGACAATTTAGAAGCAGACCGCCATGCTTTGATTTCGATTGTATGAGGGGCGTTCATTTGAAATTCGTTCGTGCCGCAACGCGCGTAATTGCGTATGTTGCACATAATAATGTCATAGTCATGTGATAAGTACTGACCAATGAATAAAAGAGCACGTGCTTATAGTCCCATGATGCATAGGTTCTGTTTCTAGCCGTTGAGAAAATGGCCGGGTTGATCCAAATTCCGTCCAAAGAAGCTCAAAGAACGGTGATTCAGTTTCTTTCATTTGAAGGATGTCGACCAGTGGACATTGATCGAAGAATACAGGCAGCGTACGGTAACAAATGTGTGTCGAAAACAGTGACAGACTGGTCACGAATGTTTCGGAAAGGATCGCCAAAATTGATGCAGCTGTACAGATGAACCGTCGTAAGCGAAATAATTTGATGTCTCAATTGGGAAAATTCAAAAGGTCGTTCGAAAGAAACTACAATATCGGAAGGTGTGTACACAGTGGGTACCACGGATATTGACCGACCACCGAAAAGAGGAACGCATGGGATGGTGTTTGAACCACTTGCTGCGTTACAGAGTGGAGGGTGATGCATTTCTCTTCCGCACAGTGACAGGCGATTAATCATGGTGTCACCACTTTGAGCCGAGCAGCAAAAGAGAGAGCATGCAAATGGAAGCAAGGTGGATCACCAAAAGCCAAAAAATTCACGTTATAGGATTTCGCTGGTAAGGTTATGCTGAGCGCATTTTTTTTACCATGAAGGGCTATAGTTAGCCGACTTTAAAGAAGCTGGTGTCAACATCAATTCTACCCACTACTTGCAAACACTAGACAATCTGCAAAAATCTATCAAGAATAAACGCCCCGGTATGCTTTTTTCGCAGTGAGATTTTGTTGCACGATAATGCTCGTCCGCATGTCGCAAAGATTATGCAGGAAGCATTAGCAAGGAAGAAGTGGAAAATTCTGCAACATCCATCCTATAGTCCTGATTTGTCACCATGCGATTTTCATTTGTTCGGACCTCTTAAAAACAAAAGCTCTCAGGGCAATGATTTCACACAGATGCAGACGTAATGAACGCGGTAAACACTTAGTTCAGTGAGCAACCACAATTTTTTTTTTTTTTTTGCGGACGGCATTCGCCACCTATCTAAGCAATGGGGTGCTTGCCTGAATACCTACGGCGACTTATTCTGACCAACCCATGATGCATAATTCATTCAAAATGAATGTTTTATTTAATTCTACCACACCTGCTAATGTTTCTTTCATGCTTTTGTAATAAATTCAAAACAATGTTTTCCCGTGATGAATTTGAATAACGAAGACACAAACAATAGATTGCACGATTTATTGCCTGGCATATAGTTGAAAGAGACAGTGCGTTCCGTGTGTTGTTCAACACACAAAGTAGTCGATTGTTAAAGTTTGCTGAAGCTATACTAATCAACCTTCGTAAGCCGTCCTTGTGTAAGCAGAAAGACATGTTAGTCAGTTTAAAATTACCGTGGTAGACAATCGACATTACTGTGCGAACATGTGTATATTTCAGTTTGAAGGATTTATCTAATTAATTCACGTAAGTTGTGTGATTTCTGCAGTATGTACCTGACGAGATGCAGCGAAATATGCCAGGCAATAAATCGTGCAATCTATTGTTTGTGTCTTCGTTATTCAAATTTTGTAATAAAGCCATCGGGACTGGTGGATCGAATATAATGGAATTCATAAATAAAAACGTATGTATTGTGAGGCGCTCACAGAAGTAGAAGAAAGTAGAGATTAGAGGACGCACTAGACAACATAAAAATTGAAAGTTTTAGTTCCCGACCGGGATTCGAACCTGTCATCTCCAAATGACGACAGTGCCTCGCTGCAGGAACAAATGTCTAGTTGGTCATGCGTCAAAGTAAACTTGTTCCTGCAGCGGGGCGCTATAGTCATAAGGAGGTGATAGGTTCGAATCCTGGTCGGTAACCATAGCTTTAAATTTTTATGTTGTCTAGTGCATTCTCCAGCCACTACTTCTTTCCTGTGTTTCTATTAGCGCAAGCAATATATGTGTGTTTATCTATTAACTGTCTGATATTTATGTGTGATATAATAGAAAGATAACGTTACACGCGAGTGAACAACATCAAGCGAAGAACTGCAAAATGTCGGTATAAATGCACCTCTAAGATGCAAGACAGAAGATGATGGAGATGAATTGCAGCCGATATTCAATACGGAGATGATGAGGATGAGGATGATGTCGATGAAGATGATGTCGATGATGATGACATCATGCAAGCATTAACTAATCAACGCAAGGCGTGTGTTGTGGTACAGAAATAATAAAGACTGCACTCTGTTAAAAACATCGCTGGTGTTTGATGCCAGAGACAGATGCGTTCCAAATTTGGTTACAGCATTCCAGACTTATTTTAGTTCTCGACTGGAGACAAGACAAGCAGAATCAAACTTGAACCAGGCACGAAAATTAAATGTATTCAGTGAAGATAGTTCAACAAATCGTCAAGGTTGACAGCACGAACAAGTGGACAGAGAGGGTGTATTTTAATGCACTTAAGTAGCAGGAGAAAGAGAGAGAGAGAGAGAGAGAGAGAGAGAGAGAGAGAGAGAGAGAGAGAGAGAGAGAGAGAGAGAGTGAGAGAGAGAGACAGACAGACAGACAGAAAGAGAGGGACAGACAGACAGAAAGCGACAAAGGGAGAGACAGACAGATAAACTGAAAGAGAGAGAGAGACACACACGCACAGACAGACAAACAGACAGAAAGAGAGAGAGGGAGAGAGAGAGAGAGATTCAAAGAGGGACACCGAGAGACAGGAGAGGGGGGAACAGACACAGAAAGAGAGGGACAGACAGACATATAGAAAGAAAGAATGTGTGACCGAGAGAGAGAGAGAGAGAGAGAGAGAGAGAGAGAGAGAGAGAGAGAGAGAGAGAGAGAGAGAGAGAGAGAGAGAGAAATCGACGGACAGAAAGAAAGAAAGACAGACAGAAAGAGAGACAGACAGAGAAAGACGGACAGGCTGAAAGAGAGAGGGGGAGAGACGCAGAGACAGGAGAGAGAGAGAGAAAGGGAGACCGACGGACAGAAAGAGAGAAAGACAGCCAGAAAGAGAAAGACGGACAGACTGAAAGAGAAAGGGGGAGATTGAGAGACAAGAGAGAGGGAGAGACAGGGGATGGAGATAGGAGGAGAGAGAGTGGAGAGATAGAGAGCGAGAGAGAGATAGAGAGAGAGAGAGAGAAAGAGCGAGAGAGAGATAAAGAGAGCGAGAGATAAAGAGAGAGGTAAAGAGAGAGAGAGAGATAAAGAGAGAGAGATAAGGAAAGAGATAGAGAGAGAGAGAGAGAGAGAGAGAGAGAGGGAGAGAGAGAGAGATGCAGCCTGGCAGCACAGTGATGCGTTAGTCCAATTGGTACCATGCCAGTCTCCCGGCGATCGATTGGCCTAGGTTGTATTGATGCAGACGTGAGAAAAAATCTCGAAGGAAAAGGTGCTGGAAAAAAACATAATTGTAGTTGGGGTATTAATGGCGGGCTCTGGATATATACATTTTAACGGCATTCCGGGTATATTGACGCCGACTGTTGACAAGATGGGCAAGATATTGGGTGTTTTAGAAGTAAAATACGGATCTGTTTCCATACCTTCAGGCGTAGTTGGTATATAGTTAGTTGCATATCCTTTACAGGACGTCGCATTCAACCAGCATCGATTTGGCTATTTGTGATTTCTTGGCAAGTTTACGTTCAGTAGGTTGCCATTACTTTCTTAACGACCAGCACTCATACCATTTTATGAACATCGAAGCAAGGTGGTCTGCTGAAACATCCTCGGCAGCTGATTTCTAACACGGTATGCGGAATTACGAATTTCGTCCGTAACTATACGTCACAGGGCCGTATATAGTGGTAGCCTGATATTTTTACAGACCTAGAAAATATCCTGGTACTCTGTTAGAGCTAGAAAATATCCTGGTAGTCTGTTAGACCTAGAAAATATCCTAGTACTCTGTTAGACCTAGAAAATATTCCGGTACTCTGTTAGACCTAGAAAATATCCTGGTACTCTGTAGACCTAGAAAATATCCTGGTACTCTGTTAGACCTAGAAAATATCCTGGTACTCTGTTAGAGCTAAGAAAATATCATGGTACTATGTTAGACCTAGAAAATATCCTGGTACTCTGTTAGGACCTAGAAAATATCCTGGTACTCTGTTAGACCTAGAAAATATCCTGGTACTCTGTTAGACCTAGAAAATATCCTGGTACTCTGTTAGACCTAGAAAATATCCTGGTACTCTGTTAGACCTAGAAAATATCCTGGTACTCTGTTAGACCTAGAAAATATCCTGGTACTCTGTTAGACCTAGAAAATATCCTGGTACTCTGTTAGACCTAGAAAATATCCTGGTACTCTGTTAGACTTAGAAAATATCCTGGTACTCTGTCAGACCTAGAAAATATCCTGGTACTCTGTTAGAGCTAGAAAATATCCTGGTACTCTGTTAGAGCTGGTTCGATGTCATAGCCCATGTCAAGTTCCTTTCATACAAATACTGCCTTAGTGTGGATTCGAACACCTGACCACAGAGATGTCAGGCAGGTGTGCAAGTCAATGCGATATCCAATCCCCCATTTTAACATAAATGCGGCACACTGTGCATATTTTATACAATTGTGTCTAGCGTTGATCGTTCAGAAAGTAACGGCAAACTACTGAACGTAAATTTACGTAGTAAATCAATAACGGCAAAACTAAAACAAAAAATGCCGGGGTGATTGTGACGTCCTGGAAGGGACAAGCAACTAAGTTTTAACGGTACTTCATTTTTAATTCACCGCAAAACACAGTAATTCCGGGAGTTCCCGGGAAATCACGTGACACCAGGGTGATTCAATAGTGGGTGTAGGGGTGTGTTCATATACTGTGCAACGTGTATGGGGCAGGGTCATTTGTGTGGCGTGAATCACTGATACCAGGGTGATTCCATAGTGGGTGTGGGGGTGTGTTCATATACTGTGCAACTTGTGTGTGGGGTAGGGTCATTTGTGTGGCGTGAAAAACTCTGTGCATTCGAGGAATGCTAACTGGGATATTTTGTGCATTCTCCCTGTATACCTCTGGCTTCAAGAGTTTACAATCATACATATTTTGGGGGTCCTGAAAAGAGCCTTTCTGTTGATTTTTATGTTAGGCGACCCTGACGATTATGTCAATGGCCAGAATACATACAACAATGTCAGCCAGAATAGCGCTGAACACGTCGAGACCAGAACATTGAATGCGTTGACGCCACATGAACTCGCACATGTAGGAATCAAGGAGATACCTAAGTGTCCCTTTCTGCCTCTTGCTTCTCTCCTTTGCCGTTCTCTACATGCGCTCGATGCACATGTATATATGTGCATCTGTGGTGGTATCGACAAAGTTGACGGAGTAGTTTACTAATAGATGAAAAAACCCAGGAATGTTGCCTATTCCGTCGGATACTACAGTTGTACCAGGCCGAATGTCTGTCGTTATAAGCAGCAGAAGCGTTGCCGCTGTTCTGTGTGAAGCACTGGCCTGTGTCACAACAGATACCGATAAATATCTACTGTTCTAGAAAAACTTGTCCCATATGATTTTTTCTCGCCTAGTAAATATAGTCTCTCATCTATCTCGACAGTGGTTATTTGGTCCTCCGATTACCACAGGATTTAATAACAGTTTGTTGGCACACACCTCGCGCAGGTAATTACTCCATTGAAAAGTTTCTGTCCCCAACTCTAACTGGCAGAATGAAATGCTTGTCAACTCTTTAGACAAGTAGTACACAATAGGATTGCGGAAGTTAACGATTAATTAATCGATTAATCGTTAATTATTTTTAACGATTAAATTTTTTAACGATTAATCGGAAACTTGGTACTTCAATTTTAATTCACCGCAACAGACGTCACGAGGCTATATTTAGCTTTAGCAGCTATATATAGCGTAGTTAGCAGCTATATATAGCACTCGCGGGGGATCTCAGTTCAATTAAAGTTTTTTTCAGTGCGTGTCATGGCGCGAAAAAGGAGCGACGAACGGTAACACAGTGTGTGTAGTACATTTTTACGTTGGCTTTCTGCAGTCATGAATTTTATTGAACTGACAGCAGCTGTCCACGACAAGCAGAGTAGTGTTGCCTTTCTGCAGCAACATGGCATATTACATTATGAACCAAATACCACTGTTGAGATTGATGAGAGCCTATTTACAAGGCGCAAAAATCACGTGGGACGAGTTTTTCCACAACAGTGGGTTTTTGGTGCCATCTGTCGTGAAACAGGCGACTGCTTCATGTTCTGTGTTCCAGACAGAACAGCAGCAACGCTCTTGCCACTTATCAGCACACACATTCGGCCTGGCACAACAGTAGTCTCCGACCTCTGGCGTGCATACGGAGAAATTAGAAATATTCCCGGTTTGACGCATCTCACCGTCAACCACTCTGAAAACTTTGTGGACCCCACCACCGGTGGACATACTCAATGCATCGAGCGCATGTGGAGAACGGCCAAGGAGAGAAACAAGAGGCAGAATGGAACACACAGGCATCTACTCGATTCCTACATGTGCGACTTCATGTGGCGTCGTCGCACTAAATGTGCTGGCCTAGATGTGTTCAACACCATTCTAGCTGACATTGTTCGATTCTGGCCACCCCAACAATAGTCTGCAGTCTGGCCACCGCCGCAACACTAGTCTGCAGAATATGATTGTCAACTCATGCATACAGCAGTATCATCCAGCAATGGGCCCTTTTCAGGGCCACTAGAAGAATGCCATAACGGAACGGGCCCTTTTCAGGGTCACAAATTAGCACACAATAACAGCCCCTAAGTGTGCACAAGAGTATACAACCACTGAAATATTCAGGTCAACTCACACACATAACTAAACCATTTGCTGCACACCGACAACGTTATTCCGGTCAAGGTCATGCACACCGAGATACAGCGCGAATAAGGGGACTCCAGGATATGACGTGTGCCCTGGAATTCCCTTTGTTTGCGGTGAATTAAAATTGAAGTACCGAAAACTTTTCTCCCATTACTTATACAAATGAACGGGAGGTCAAAAATTGTCGGACATTTTAAATATAGTGCTGCAAACACAACCGAGTTGAAAAATTGTACTGAATCACCATTGTGTAAGCTGCAGCAAGATGTACCAACAAGATGAAACAGTATGTTTATTATGCTACTACAGAGTCTTCTACAGGTCAGAGAAGTATTAACTGTCTAAATGTCAGATAAAAAGAAGCAATATAAAGGTTCAAAACTGTCAGATTCAGATTGGGAGAATATTTCGAAATATGTCAAAGTTTTGGACTTATTCTGTCAGACCTCGGTCCTGCTTGGCGGTCAAGACTTATGTTTCATGTAGCTGTGTATTGCCACTGCTATCATCGTTGACAAAGCATATGACTGTACACGAGGATGATTCGGGCTACATAGTTAAATTTAAGGCAGCATCTTTTAATGACGTCAGTAAACGTGTAGCTAATATGACAAGTATTTAAATACTACAGATTGACAACAGCACTTGATCCACGCTACAAATACCTGAAGTGTTTGTCAAAAGATGCAAAAGAACGAACTTGGTCACGTATTGAACAACAAATAGCAGTTGCTGTTCATGATGAGCAGATGGAGACTGCTGCAACGAATGATACTGACATTGACAATGAAACTATATCTGAACCAAATGAAGAGAATATTAAGCTAATTGAATCTGAAATGGAGAAGAACGTTGCTGAATCGGTTGACCCTTTACAATGGTGGAAACTTAATGAACATCGATATCCAAAATAGACATTCGTTGCCAAGACCATTCTGAGCATACCGGCTACGATTGTTCAGCTCTGCTGGTTATATTGTTAATAAGACGCGCTCGTCACTTGAAGCAAATACTGTCAACATACTCATCTGTTTGCATAGTTGGTTATTAGATGACATATGAACAAGACAATCCAGTGTTATTTCGATTTTTGACAAATACGACTATAATGTGAGTTATATGACTATAATTGTTTTGCTTTAATAGAAATTAACGATTAATTAATCGTTAATTTTTCAAAAATTAACTATTAAATTTAAATTAATCGGTCGCAGCCCTAGTATACAAATATAATTATCTGTCTGTAAGGTAGGCGCAAACCATGAAGCCATGTGCCTTGCTCGATCGGGATGTTCAGCCGACATTTTAAATTATTACATGTCTATCGGTCTTGCCGGTCTCTCAGCGGTAGTACCATTACATGATTGTCTGGCAGAATGTAAGATGCCATGATGTTGCAGAAAAGCAACGCTACTCCACTTGTCATGAACCAAAGCTGACAGGTCAAGGAAATTCACTATGAAAACACGAAGAAAACACACAAGAAGCACAAAACACACTCAGGGAAATTATTTACACACTTGTCCAACACGAAGTTAATCCCGATATCGCTATTCTAAAAATTGACGATCCCACTCAATGTATCAAGAAGAGATAAGATCAGAAATGAAGAAATCAGGACTAAAGTGGGGGTTATAGCTGCACTAGATTTTATTAGAATGCAGCAAGTCAAATGGTTTGGCCATGCAAGTAGGTTATCAACTAACAGTATACCACAACAAGCAATGATGTACAGACCAGAGGGAAGCAGAGGAAGAGGCCGACCACGTAAACGATGGACGCGGGGAATAACAGAGTCCACGATGGACGCGGGGAATAACAGAGTCCATGGGAATATCGATACATGAAGCCCATAAGCGGGCACTCTCCCGCTGTTTATACTTCACCTCGGCACCGCAAGGTACAAGAGGAACATGATGAGATGAGATGAGACGATCCCACCAGATCTAGGTCAGTGCTAAAAATAACTACGCGGTTTGTTTGCGGTGAATTAAAAATTAAGTACCCTTTTAACTAGTGGTACTGGGGTCGGGTATGTGTCTGTATAGTATAACTCATGCCCTAAGCCTTGGACGGCATCTGGTCTAGGATGGAAGCTCCGATAGATGGACAGACAGAGCACTGCTTTGCTGATCCGGCAGCTTCTGCAGCTGATCTCATTCCATATGCATTGGTGTTACCTTTCCTCTGGAGTAAAAACTAGACAGGCCGAGAGAGGGATCATGCTGCATGGGCAACTCAAGGTCTCTACAATTCAGCCCAGGCCTTGTGCTATAGAAAGGTATAACTTCATCCCTTGTCCTCGCTATGGGTTGTGGTTATTATGCATACTCTCTCTCTCTCTCTCTCTCTCTCTCTCTCTCTCTCTCTCTCTCTCTCTCTCTCTCTCTCTCTCTCTCTCTCTCTCTCTCTGTCTGTCTGTCTGGGTAGACAGGCATGATCAACACAAACTTGAGTGTGTCAAACTTTGTCAAGTTTAAGCAGGGAAGAACTTAAAACAAAACACTACCAGCCAACAAGAATTCAGCAACAAAACACACACATGCAGACAGAAACGAAATTGTATCGACAAAAATATTAAGAAATATTCTGCTTTTCTCCCTAAATATGATAACGAATTCAGACTCACGTGAAACCGTAGACACCACAGCCCCAGCACAGCACCATGTTCATCCCCCTTCCACGTTCACTGATCTCTACCACTCAGTCATATCCTTCATATATTATGTGAATGACCAGTGCAAGACCGAGAGCTTACAATAATAGTACCTTGACTTTAGCATTCCCCCTCCCTCTTCCTGGCGTCTGCCGTCTGGTCTCTCTGACATGCGCAATGTGTCCTGTCTAGACCATGTACCCAAAATACAAATAAATGCTCGGACATTAACCCCGACTTCCGATCGGTTTGTGGTCGACTTCTGATCGAGTTCTGATCGTACAATAGAATAAATCCATTCTTTTTACGAAGAACGAACTACATGTTCGTGTTCTTTGTGTGATTAAAAACCCACTCAAGTGTTGACCACATCGCCCGGATGAATGCCAGCTTCTCTATAAAAATATGGGTGGAGCACCATGTGCCCCAATGCTCTATAAGGTGCGTAGATGGTTCCCGTGGCGAAGTGGTCAAGCTTCGCGCTCCGAAGGTTGTAGGTTCGATTCCGGGCTACGTCTTTCTCTTCACGAGTGCATTTTTCTCGGAGACTCCTGGGGATCGTCGCCGGAGCTACGGAGTTCGTGCTTTAAGCTACGTTTTCGACAGGTCGCCCTGCCGAAAGAGACCGAACCTTGTGGGATAAAACCCGGGGCAATGAAGTCGATCCTCTCGACTTTTAAGACTTTTTAAAAGACTTTTTGTATTTTACTTACAAGTGTTGCCTATTACGTGTTTATGCTTATATGTTTGCGTCTAGATTGCCTAAAACAATGTTGCCCAATTAGTTCTGATTAATTCGTTCCCTATCGCGTGTTTATGATTATATGATTTCGTCTAGATTGCCTAAAACAATGTTGCCCAATTAGTTCCTATTAAGTCTCTCCTCATTACGTATTTGTGCTTATATGTTTGCGTCTAGATTGCCTAAACACTGTTGCCCAATTAGTTCTGATTAATTCTCTCCCTATTACGTATTTGTGTTTATATGTTTGCGAATCTCATCTCATCTCATCATGTTCCTCTTGTACCTTGCGGTGTCGAGGTGAAGTATAAACATCGTGAGAGTGCCCGATTATGGGCTTCATATATCAATATTCCCATCAACTCTGCCATTCCCTCCGTCCAAATTTTACGTGGTCGGCCTCTTCCTCTGTTTCCATCTGGTCTATACATCACTGCTTGTTGCGGTATGCTGTTGACTGGTAACCTACTTGCATGGCCAAACGATTTGACTTGCTACTTTCTAATAAAATCAAGTGCTGTTTTAACCCCCCCCCCCCCCCCCCCCCCCCCCCCCCCCCCCCCCCCCCTTTAGCCCTGATTTTTTTTCATTTCTGATCTTATCTCTTCTTGGTACGTTGAGTATTCTTCTCAGGAACTTCATTTCTGTTGTTGTGATTTTTCTTTTCTCTTTTTCTGTCATTGTCCAGGTTTGGCATTGGTAGCAGAGAGTTGGTAGGAAGATTGTGTTGTAAAGTGCTTTCTTAGTAGTTATTGATACATTTTGTTCTTTAGTATTGGTGCCATTTGTCCAATGAGTTGATTTGCCTTATTGCACCTATTTTTGATCTCGGCTTCTGATCTGCCATTTGATGATATTATACTTCCTAGGTACTTGAAATTCTTTACTTGTTTCAAGGGATGTTCGTTTAGGTGAATTGTTGTTGTTTGTTCTTCTTTAATTATAATCATTACCTCTGTTTTGCTTGTGCTAATTTTCATGTTATGTTCCCTACACATTTCGTTTAGACTATTCATGTGGTCTTGTAATTCAGCTTCTGATTTTGCTATTAGTGCTTGGTCATCCGCAAACAGGAGTTCTCTAATGGTTAGATTTGCAGATGGTTCTTCTTCTGTGTTCTCGTCATGCGGTATTCTTGCTGTCTCTGCTTTGGCTGGTTTCTTTACATATGTTGTCTATATATGTTATGAACACAACCTTGTCGAACTCCGGATCTTATGGTGAAGGGTTCTGAGTGTCCTCCAGTTGCTCTCACTATGCATTCACTGGTGTATAAACTTCTACATAGGTTTGTTAGATGTGTACTCACTCCATATTGTTTAGGGATTTCCCACAGCTTGTTTCTATCTACTCTATCGAATGCCTTTTCTTGGTCAACAAAGGCTAAGTAGAGTGTTTCATTGAATTCGATTGATTTTTCTATAAGTTGTCTAAGGGCAAAAATGGCATCTGTGCATCCTTTGTTTTTCCTAAATCCAAGTTGTGTTTCGCTTAGCTGTGGTTCTAAAGTAGTTCGTAATCTTTTTTCAAGAATTTTGCAAAATATTTTCCCATTTTTGCGAATAGATTGCTTAAAACAATGTTGCCCAATTAGTTCCTATTAATTCTCTCACTATTACGCAGTGGTCATGAGTTCAATCCACATCGGGGCGAATTCGGATATTTTACACTGACCTGGACTCGCAAATCGACCCACTCTAAGTCGGCCGTCGTGGTACTGACATCACCCACCCAGCGCCGCCGATTGGTTCTATAAAAATATGGGTCTAGCACTGCATACCAGTCACAGCTTACGGTGTGAAGGAGTCTGTTACTTTACTCGTACATACTCTCCATAATGCCCACTGTCCTTTCACCACTCCGTTAGGTCTATGTGTCGAATACAGGGGCAGTCATTTCCATGTCCTGATCAGTTCGCCTCTGGGATCGACCTAGTCTCGTAAGATAAGTGCTATATATTTTTTTTTTAAATGTTTTCCCCAAGTAAATTTAAATAAAGACACAAACAATAGACTGTATGATTTATTCCCTGGCATATTTGGCTGCATCCCATCAGGTACATACTGCAGAAATCACAGAACATAAACTAAAGTAGTTAGCTAAATCCTTCAAGCTGAAATATACAACACACATATTCACACAATAATTTGAATTGTCTACCATGGTAATTGTAAACGACCAGATATATTTCTAGTCAGCAAAGGTGAACAGGTCTCCCTGGCCTAGGTGTTAACGTCTTTCTCCGTAGTCCCGTATATTCTCGTGAGTAACGTAACCTGTGCGAGAATCAGTAGCGGTTCTCGCCGCGTTGGTAACTTACGGGGTATGTGAGCCGGTCGCTCAGAAAACAACAGCAAACATTTTTTGTTGTTGTTCGCATATCCGTTATAGGACATCGCTGTTAACATCAGCATCTTTCAGCTGATTGTTGATTTCTTGGCAAGATTAGGCTCAGTAGTTTGCCTTTGACTGAGCGTAATCTTGCCTAGTACATCAACAGCAACTGAAAAATGCTGATGTTGACTGCAAATTCCTGTAAGGCATATGAAAAAAAAAGAAAAAAAGTGACAAGACTTTCACTTCGGAATGGAAGCCGCGGTAGCGTAGTGGCTAGATGTTCGCCTGCCGGTCTGGTAGTGATGGGTTCGATTTGCATCGGGGCGGATTCGAATGTTTAGTCGCCCCTGTCCCAACATGGGTGCTAGGGAATATCATGGGAAGTAAAGACAGCCGGCGGGGTAATAACAACACCGCCCACCGAGCGGGGTAACGACAACATCAGCTACCGAGTGTCGGCTGGTCTATACAAATGTGGGGCTGGCACCGTATGTCTAATGCGCCTTTAAGCGCGTAACAGTGAATCTGACTTTTTTGTTTAACTGAACTGTCAAAAACTGTCATTTACTGCCTGAGGAATTAAGGCCGCCTGGCTAGTGCAGTCGCCGCGAACTGTGCAGGTTAGAATTTTCTTTTTGCCCCCGACAGAAAAAAATCCCACACCTTACCGAGGGTTCTAACCCGGGTCTCCCGAATGAGAGTCCGGCGTTTTAGCCACTCGGCCAGCCGCTCCTCGTTTAACTGAACATCGCCATAAAAGGTTTAGTTTAGTTTAGTCGACGGACCGACATCACGGCACATGGGTGTAACCCATAAGTGCTCCGTTCTACTCCTAACTCAAAACTGAGTCTGGAGAAACTCAGCTCAATGCACGAATTCCGTAGCACCGGCGAGGATCCTGAAATACTTTGGGTAGATTTTTAACTCGAAATTTTGCACGGACAGCGCCGTTAGGCTACTCTTTTTCGATTTCCAACTGCCAAGGGATTTTTTACGTGCGCATCAATGCAGACAGGGGTCCGATCTCTCTACTCAGTGACCAGGGGGCATTGTTTTTAATACTAGAAGTCCACGTGAAAAAAATCCGGCCATCACCGAGGCTTGTGATCAAGTAAACATAGCCGTAGCGGTCTATGTCACTCGGTTTATTAAAGTACAGCATACAAGCTTCATCATCATCATGTGACATGTCGATACGCTTTGGCGGTTATGGTTGGCCATCTCATGCGATCACCAGAACCCTGTCCCAACTACGTTATGTTGGCAATCCATCCAGGTATTTATCTCTCTGTCTTCCCCTTACTCTTACATTCATTCATTTGACAATGTTATTTTACTATATGAATGTAACATAGACTATTGATGAACGAAAGACGAGTGATTGGAAGGACCGGATGTAAAACGAACCTGAGTGCCCAATTTGTGAACCTTTGAAAATAAAGTTTGTTCGTTCGTCCGTTCTTTTCATATCAATCTGCTAATAAATTTACGATTTTCGTTTTGAATATTTCAGCTTAATTACTTTAGTTTATGTTGTGTAAATTCTGCAGTATGTAGCTGACGAGATGCAGCGAAATATGCCAGGCAATAAATCGTGCAAATCTATTGTTTGTGAAATTCTCTACTGAAAATAGTGTTTTGATTTACATTTGTGTTTAATGTAGAACTTTCTCGTTTTTTTTTTGTTTTTTTTTTTTTACATCAATTATTAATGTTTTCTCTTTCTTCTTCTTTCTTTCTTTTGTTTTGGAAGAGAGAGAGAGAGAGAGAGAGAGAGAGAGAGAGAGAGAGAGAGAGAGAGAGAGAGAGAGAGAGAGAGAGAGAGAGAGGGGGGGGGCCTCGCTCGCTTTGAACTCAATCATAGTTCATACACACTACTTCTAGTACAACTGGACTTAACTTTACGTGTGGATTAGCTTTCCCTATTAACAGTGTCCCTCGCCATCAGGCTAACCCACTCCGACATCAGAGGTAAAAAAAAAAAAATATTGGCCAGTATGGGGATCGAACCCATGACATTCGCGTTATTAGCACGATGCTCTAACCAACTGAGCTAACCGGCCAGTATATCCATAAATACGTGATGATGTTCTTTGTATTTTCCTCATAAACCACATTTCAGTTGCCATTAGATGTTTCGTAGCTTGTCTGTCGAGTATCCACATTTCACATGTAATAACAATATGAGTTATGTACAGCATTTCAACAATCTTTTTCTCACTGCAATTGACACAGTTTTATTGATAAGTTTTAAATCTTGCGATAGATTACCTTTGTGATAGCGACTCTTGTTCTGACGGAGTTCCAAGCAAAAAGTAGATTTGGACCAAACGTCGTTTACAATCAAATGAACTAGTATCATAAAATAAATGTCCACTCACTGAGCATTGAAATTGTGGAAGAAACCATGAAACAAAACAAATAACGCGATGACCCTAGTATGGCGATATATCGTCCTTCTGTCCAAATTGGAGGTTCACAGTGATATCCTTCGGCACTGAATCAGTTTTGTCCCATTTACATGGATGTTACATTAAAAATTGGTACGTCAGCATGGCCGAGTGGATAAAAACGCGTGTTCTTAAACATCCGGTGTGCTGATGACGAGATAAGGGGTTCAACCCCTGCACCGGACAGCTGGAGACTAAAATGTTGACCTATCGTGCTTGACTTGGGGACGTAAAGTAAAAGTACCTCTGAAGTCGGAGTGGGCTCGCCTGATAGCGAGGAACACTAGTACTATTAATAGGGAAAGTCAATCCATACGCAAATTCAGTCCAGCACTACTAGAAGTAGTGTGTGTGGACTACGATTGTGTTCAAAACGAGCGAGCGCAACACCAAAAACATGCTTATCCTTTACAGAACATTGCAATCAGCCCCAGCTCCTACTGGCTGTTTGTGATGCACTAGGCAATTCCAAGTCCAATAGTTTGCCATTGCTTTCTGAGCGAGAAGTTAATGTAACGCCCAACTGACCCGTATGTGGAATAAATTCACCACCCAGCCGTCAGCGCACAGAAAGTTTGAGCGCCAGCGTGTTAAACCTCTCGACATCGTGATGTTTATTTCTTCTGTGAGACGACCATAATCTCTCTTCTCTTACAGTTTTATTGTAGCCCTAGTTGTTCACTGTGTACAATAACCGCATCTACTAACACTTCCAGATCACGTTCGTTGTCTTCAATCAATACTGCATTATCCGTATATCTTAGTTTGTTGATGCTACATCATCCGTACTTCTCGTGTTCTCGAAATTTCTCATACTTTCAGTATAGAGTGAACAATGTCTGGACATACGTCCCCGTGGTAAACCTATCCCGATGTTGTTGTCAGCCTATTTTATTGACAATTACTATGGCCGCTAACCCTTTCTTTCTTTCTTTGTCTTTCTTTCTTCACTCTTTCGAGAGAACTGCGTCACGACTAGTCATGCACATATGTTCTCTACAAATCTAAGTTTCCTATCTACTTGCAGATGTGCAAGCATAGTCATAGTGTCTGTAGGTTTTACTCTATCGAGTGCCCTTGTGTAGCCAGTGGAGCAAAGAAATAGGCTTCGTTTACTTCTATCGAACGCCAAAGAAAAAACCTAAATATATTCTCGGTGAATACAACACAGCTTGGCCACGTGGCATGGTCGAGACAGGAACACGGACTGATCCACGACTCTGGTGATCGAGTGAGATGGCAGAACATGACCGCACACGCTTACCGGCATGGCACATGCTGGATGGATGGACTACACAACATTTGTTGTACCCTGCCTTCGAAGACCCACCTAACTTCTTTGTGGCTCGGCGACTGGATCGTTTTCAGTTAATAGATCCCCGGCCCATGTCTTACTGGGGCGCGTAAAGTAAACAAAGAATAATTATATTGTCACGTGTCATACATGTCTTAAGAGGCGATTAAGAGGGGAAGGGTTGGGCTTGGGGCAGTCTACCTCATCCGGTAGAAAAATGCAGCCACAAAATCCAACCAACCATGAAGCAGTCACATGCGTAAATGATGTGCCCATGCCCCAATGGAGGGTAATTGGCAAAATCAGATGGGATCGCTAAAGGTTATACTCTATTTATTCCAACCGTTTAGGAATTGGGAATATAGAATAGCACATGGATGCTATCTACAGCGACAAAACTGTACAGGGAATAGCACACTGATACTATCTACAGTGGCACGCGTGTACAAGGAGATAGAACATGGATGCTTTTGTAAAGCGACAAACATGTATAGGGGATAGGACATGGATGCTATGTACAGCGACAAATGTGTACAGGGGATAGGACATGGATGCTATTTACAGCGAAAAAAACGTGTATATAGGATAGCACACTGATGCTATGTACAGCGACAAAAGTGTAAAGGGAATAGCACACGGATGCTATGTACAGCGACAAACGTGTAAAGGGGATAGCACACGGATGCTATGTACAGCCACAAACGTATACAGAGGACAACACATGGGTGCTATGTACAGAGACATTATTTTTGGTAACCACATACGTTTCATGGTGGTGCATGCTGCCCAGACGACTGCAAGTCTGTGAATATAGTCCCTACATACAAAATGTGAAAAGAACTTCATACTACAGAGATATAGTTCCACCTTGAATATTAAGGAGACCATGGACGGGTAAAAAGACGAATAACTAGGTGGCTATTCTCCTTCTGCTGCCCATCTTTCGTCAATGGAGAAAAACCTCCAATCTTTTCACGCGAAGTCCCACTCACTATCTACTGCTGTCTCATGCAGCTCCGCTCATGCTGTACCCATACTCTTCAACCCTGTCTCTTATTTTCTTCTCCGTGTGCTTTTAGATCTATCTTTATCTCTTTTTCCCCTGTGAGTTCCAGAGAAAGAACTTTCTAGATGTGCTATTAACATGCTATGACCTATCCACCGCCATCAAATTGTCCTGACCTCTCTATTAACTTGAATTTGTTCACCCCATAAACTCCACATAAGTCATACTATCTAAGTTATTTTATTCTGCATAAGCATCAGTTTAATGAATGTTTGTAACTTATTCTCATAAATGTCCTTTGAATATAAATGTTATAGATGAGTTCTAAGAATATCTTGGAGACAGAAAAGAACAAATGCATCCGCATGACAAGATCTGATTTTTTAAGAAAGTTGGCTACTGAAGTCCATAAAACAAAGAAAATTGAAATATTTTGGTCACTCGAAACGTCACGAAAGTTTGGAGAGAACAATAATGGAGGGGTATATTGATTTAATTGGTTGTTTCGGGATTTGAGATTTAAATATTGAGCACAACCCACTACTGGCAACGCTGATCGTATTCTGGTATGAACCTAAGGCTTATCCACGTCAACTGACGGATGTCAGTTGCGGCATTCGGGCACATCTTGAGCTATAGCCTACGATGGGTGACGTAATATTCTGTTGTGATAATTTGGCCGTGTCCAGTGTGTGCCGCGTGGTCTAGTGGCTACACACCCGCTTCACACGCCAGTGATCCGGGGCTTGTTTCCGGATCCGGTCAAGGATATGCACTACTGACGAGCTCAAACGAGAGCGAAACTCGAGTATAGTGCTTCCACGTTGATGTGGATAGGCCTTAGGTTCATACCAGTATAGATCAGCGTTGCCAGTGGAGAGGTATATGCCCGAGAAGAGAGGAAGAGGAAGGCCAAAGAGAAGATAGCTGCAGGATGTGGCAGATGATCTCCAGATAGGTGTATCGGATGCAGGACATCTTGCTAGTGACCGATAAGTTTTCCGGAAGGTTGTTATGGGAGCGAGGCTCTGCAAATGACATGCTACTGAATGAATGAATGAATGAATGAATGAATGAATGAATGAATGAATGAATGAATGAATGAATGAATGAGGGTTATTAGTAATGGTTCTGGTCGGTGTCCGTGTTTCCGGTTCAGGCAGCAGTGCAGATTTGAAGTTAGAGTTACTGATTCTAAGTCTGGTTCTAGATTTAATTGCTTGTAACTTCCATAAATATTCTAGCGTCATGAACGTTCAGCTTGCCTTGTATATTCTTAATTTATTATCTCTATCTGTTCCTCTGTCATTGACCGCCCAAACTGCTTCCTAAGCAGGTGTCCGATTCTACCACTTTAGGTGAGGTTTCCTATTATATATATAATTGCTGTCACTTTCTGTCAACTATGTCTAATTTATCTGGCATCTGATTTCGTGTGTAGGACAAAATAACCGTCATTTTTGGCCATATTTTTGCTTCGCTAGCTTGCTCTCTTTGCACTCAAGCGTAGTCCAAACACGGGCTACTTCTTCTAGTGCACTGGGCTGATTTTTGTGGGTGGATTAGCTTTCCCCATTGCCAGTGTCTCTCTCCATCAGGCGAACCCACTCCGACTTCAGAGGTACTTGTTAGTTACGTCCGCAGGTCAAGGGGTTTAACCTGCTACCACGGTATCAGCAAACCGGATGTTTAAGATCGAGAGTCTAAGAATTAGAATGAGTAATAAAATAAACTCGACATACGAAGAAAGGTAGAAATGCTAAGGCGAATTATGTTGTTTTGACGGGAAATCTTCAGGAATAAGTCGCAGCATCTCGTCAAGTTTATACTGCAGAGGTATGTGTCATATGAGTTGATTTCATGAATAATACAGGGTGTATTTTTAATGACTGTGCAGTGTTTGAAAATACTGCCGGTCCAAGTTTTGTATTTACCTATTACGTTGTATCAACTTTACAGAGGGCGAATACAAAACTTGGGCCGGCAATATTTTCAAACATTGCACATACATTAAAAATACACCATACAGAAATACTGAAGCGGGAGGGGTAGGACCCTGGGTGTGTTGGGAGAGTGTGCGAGAAACGATCAGCGGACCACCTTATCAATACAGAAAATAAATTGTTGTGGAGGAATATGATCGTCTGCGCCGCCTAGTACAACACATGATGATGACAGGCACAATTAATGTACAGAAACGAAATTGGCGGATTAACACTTTAATAATTATTTTAGCAATTAGCGTTAATATTTCGTGACGTCACTGTCGCGCCAAACATTGCACAATAAGGTGATGGACGTACAGTTCTGATACAGCCGTTTAAATGCCTATAAACATGTTACACTGGAATATGTTGATGGGGTTAGTAACTCACAACTATCACGTTAAACTAGGATACTTTATGGCACGTAGTTGTGGAATCGGGCGCACAGTTCTGATAAACACGTTGCATTTACTACAGACATGTTACATTGGAATATGTTGATGCAATTAGTAGCTCAGAATGACCACGTTAAATTTAGCTATTTTACTGAGATATATTAAACTCATGGTTGTTATGGTTTCTTGGCAAGTTTTGCAGAAGGTAGTTTGCCATTGCTTTCCTTCTGGGCAGTGACTGTACTAGTCGGTGGCCTTAGCCATTGTCTCTACTGATGAGATCATCTGCCTATCGCCGCAGAGTGCAAGAAGACCATAACCAACAACAATCTGTCGGCTGCTCTCACATTCCATCCACCACCTGCTTCCATGGCTTCACGTAACCCTGATCGGGGGGCTAAACGGGTACTCCAACTTGCCCAAGGGTGTCCCGTAGACTAACGGAGGAAAGGAGGCGTCTTACATCTCCTTTGATAGGGGATACCCCTACCCCGCACGAAAGTTTGGAGAGAACAATAATGGAAGGGTATATGCCTGGGAAGAGAGAAAGAGGAAGGCCAAAGAGAAGACGGGTGCAGGATGTGACGGATGATCTCGAGATGGGTGTATCAGACGCGGGACATCTTGCTTGTGATCGAGAAGCTTTCCGGAAGATTGTTATGGGAGCGAGGTTCTGCAAAGGACATGCTACTGAATTAATATTAAACTCACTCTAAAGACCTTAAGCCGGAAAGTAGAGTGCTTACATTATATTATACAAATACTATAAACTTTATATATGATATGAAATTGTACAATTAACTCTTATATTGGTTTGTTTCTTCTTCTTTGTTCGTCCGGAATGTATGTTTCGGACGTAACTGCGTTGTGCCTGTTTACAGCAGATCAGCGAAATTAGCGCCTTTCGGCCACCACATCCGATTTCTTCAGGTTTCGGGTTAACCTTCTCGGGGATTATTTTGTTGTAATGCACTGACATACTGGCAATAAACACGTTAAATTTGATTACTTTAATGTGCCACCGCCAACAAGATAAGAGCACTTACTCTAAGCTTCCGGTGCCTGATACCGGGGTAACGGGTTTATTACTTATACCGGCCAGTTAAACTGAAATGTAGACTACCCGCTCAGAAAGCAATGGCAAGCTACTGAAGGTAAAATTGCTTAGAAAATTAATCTGGGGTTGATTGCAACCTACTGCAAAAGATATGCAACATTGTGTGTTTAAGGTGACATATAAATATATTTTAACACATTACATCATTACATTAGGATGTTTCAATGCGAGATAACACCTTTCTATTAGGACTTTTAAATTATATATATATATATATATATATATATATATATATATATATATATATATATATATATATATATATATATATATATATATGCTCGTGGTAAGTATATATATATATATATATATATATATATATATATATATATATATATATATATATATATATATATATATATATATAGAGAGAGAGAGAGAGAGAGAGAGAGAGAGATGAGCACATTACACGTTAATTTATCATGTTTACATGGCGATATAATAATTTAATATTAACACTTTAAACCGGAATGTTTTCATGCGACGTAAAAACTTATTCACGTGGTAAATTTGAATGTTTTAATGCAATATATAAAAGTACTGTTAACACATTTCATTTTGATATTTTAATACTTACTATTTACACATTTAACTGTAATGTTTTAAAGCAATATATAAAAGTACTATTAACACATTACATTTTGATAATTTAATACTTTATTTAATTTAGATGGTTTTTTTTTTTGTTTTTACATGTAATATATGAACTACATATGAACACACTGAGTTCAGATATTATAGTGTAATAAATAAGGTTATAATTCACACGTTAAAAATTAATGTTTCAATGAATTTGAATTTAAATTTGAATGTAAAATTAAATTAAGATATTTTAATGTCATGTTTAAGATTTCAATTCACTCGTTACATTTTCTTTTCTCTTCATGCGATATAAAAACTTCAAATTAGCGCGTGCAAATGGAATACAATATATAAAATTAACACGTTAAATTGGAACGTTTAAATGTGAGATATAAACTTACTATCGGAATTAATATGTTGCAATGGAATACGTAAGCATATTATTAACATGTTAAAGTGGAATGTTTACATTTGAAATAAGCTTACTAGCGGAAATAACACGTTAAATTTAAATATTTCATTACGATATATAAACTAATTAACACATTAGACAGGAATGCGTCAACGCAGTATACGAAATTTAGTGCAGTATGCAAACTTTCCATTAACACGTTAAATTTGAACGTTTTAATAACATATATAAACTTACTATCCGAATTAACAGGTTAAATTGGAATGTTGTAGCATGATATATACTACAGGAATTAGCACGTTAAACTGGAATGCTTAAGTTAAAGGAAAGGCGACTATATAAACTTGTTTGAAATCAATAAATTATCCCCCATAATATCACGACGGGTGTTAAGAATTCTGATTTTACTTCTATCTCAGCACAAATAATTTTCTCACATTAATTTTTTAAACTAAACATGTACACTGTACATAAACTGAACTGATTACATATGTTACCCAGTGCCATGTATTCGTCCAGGAAGTCGGTCGATCCAGTGAAAACTCAGATGCTGCCACGAACTGTCGATGTGAGAGGATGCAGTTGTTTCCGGAGCGCACGCGCCCTATACGCTGGGTCAGTCGACTACAGTGAGAACCCGTGTGGATTCCGCGACACCAGGGGGAGAGTTTATTCTCGGGCCGGGGGTGGAAGCTGGGCACGTGTCAAGGGGACAAGGAAGCTCACGTTTCTAACTAGGTGATCCCATCTTTGTGTCCACGTTCAAAGTCGTCAAGTTCATTTCCAATTTTTTTTTTTTAAAGGAGACATAAAAACCCTTCACTTCTTTTCAGTTCTTTGTGTTCTCCACCACCCCCCCCCCACCCCCGCTGTCATTACCCCCTCTCCCTCTTTCTCCTTATTTGACCCCCATTTCCATGAAATATTGTCAGCCATCAACAAATTGGCTTGTTCTGGGACGAGTAAATTAGGACACAGATGAAAACAGTTGAACCCTTTGACATATATTCAAATCTGATGGCAGGTGACACGTTCATGCTAAAGACCGGGTATAATTATAATTTACGTGACTTACTGTTTTGTTATTGTTCTCAATACTGTACTAGGTTATTACTGTCTTGCTTCACTCTAATGCGTGTATATAACCCACTTCGGAAAGGTTAATACTTTGCTTGTATCATTGCGGGCAGCTTAATTACTTCAGTTCTGCACTCACACCGTCTGTTATTTTATCTCCTGACGTGTCGGAATACTAGATTATACTTACATTCACAGCGCATATAATTTGTATAACTCCTCTTATAACTTGTATTCCTGTTTTAACTTTATTTATGATACTTTCTTGTATTATCAACCAATTTAGCATCTCTGTTCTCATCGTTTGTCACTTTCATATCTCTATTAACATCGTTTCTTACTTGTGCTTTTGACATGAAATTTCACGATCATCTCTCATCATATATGTTCTTATTTTTTTTATAATGTCATTCACGTCTTTTATTAGTTTTGAACAACCATTTATTACTTTGACTGTCTTTTATTTTCATACTGATGATTATGTTTTAAATGTTTTATCTTAAACTTATCTACCTGGAATCTGCCTTTACATTTTATATTTCACACGCCCGAGACGAAACTGGATTGATGACATCAAAGACATTGTGCAGCCACACGGAATGGCACTATCCAGTGCCACTCATCAGGCGCTAAGACGTAAATTGTTCTTCCCCACGACGCTTGACGGCAAAAGTGGAAGATAATAATAATAATAATAATAATAATAATAATAATAAATAATAATAATAAGCGTATTTTAACGTGTTTTTTTTTTTAAAAAAAAAAACTTTGTATGTAATTTCCAGATGTTCTTCTTTTTCCAGATAAATAAACCAACATAGATCTACCTATAATTATATCACGCATAAAGCAATTTAACACGTGCAAATAGTTGTACAGTATTTGTTTAATAAAGAAATATTAATTAAATGTTAAATAATTATTAATAATAATTATTATTAATTAAAATGTTAAATAAGAAAAATGTGCGATTTGTATAGGGAAAATATTCATAACTTTTATTGCGTTAAAATTATTAAATATGCGTTAAAGTATAATGAGAGAACAGTTTAAAATTCCCAACAGATTAATATATTGCACAATTTATTGCCTGGCATATTTCGCTGTATCTCGTCAAGTACATGCTGCAGAAATCACACATGGAAATAAGCCTGGCAACAAATTGTGCAATCTATTGTATGTGTTTTCGTTATTCAAATTCACTAAGGGAAAACATTGTTTTGAAATTAATATATTTAAACTTAAAATATTTTTACAATTTTATATAAATATTCTTTTCTAACATCTAATACGGCAATTCATATTAACTTTTATGAATAGGAAAAATTCTAACCAATGATGTCACAGTGTGTGAAATATATGCTGGCAACGTTTCATTATATTTCTCTATTATACTTTACGTACACACTGGATAATATTGAGGAAATTCGCGTTAAAACTTAAGATATATTGTAAGATAATTAACCGCCTCTTTATCGTTCCCCTTTTCGTCTGAGAATTAGAATGGGTAATAAAATAAACTAAAAAACATGAAGAAAATAAAAAAATTTCTAAGGCGAATAATGTTATTTGTTTTGACGGGAAATCATCAGGGATGTCGGACAATGAGAATTGAATATGGTCTGAAAGTGCATGATGTAGAGTTATATATGATATGAAGTGAATAAATGAATAATACTTTAGCTGAAACAATTAAAATATATAGTCACAGGTATTGTTCGAATGATTTAAGAAACTAACCTACACATCTGCAATGCGATTTCACATTTCAGATTCAGCCATCAACCCGGTCGCTTCACGGATGACTGTGTGAGGCCACGATTCATAAATTAAAACCAATGTATTCCCTTAGTATTCGAACAATACGTGGCCTTATGCTTTAATTGTTTCAGCTAAAGTATTATTGATTTATTCATTTCATATGACATATAATTAAATATGTATAAGTAACCCCATTAAATTGTTGCCCAAAACGGCTCGCATGTTTCGTCCGAAGTCTATATCAGTGGTAAATATTCTGAAAACGTAATACAAAATAACAGATCTTCTGTGTAAAAGTAAGAACCATATTATATAATTCATACTACGCCAGTCGGAAAGACTGCTTTGAAGTTATAATAACACGTCATTAAACTACAAATCCAGTTTTGCAAATGCTCATAATATTATTATTCAAGCAGAAAGAGATCGTGTTAAATCTGAAATTACTGCGGGATAACATATGTCCCAACTGTGACTGTGTTTTAATTGTTTCAGCTTATGTAGTATTCATTTCTTCACTTCATATGCTGTATAACTCTGCAGTATGTACCTGACGAGATGCAGCAAAATATGCCAGGCAATAAATCGTGCAGCATATTGTTTGTGTCTTCTGTGTGTAAACATAATCTTATCCCTGGGAACTGAATTTGGCGGCGTCCACTTGACTTCTAAGGACCTGCAGTGGGCGCAGAGACTCTAGCATGCCTACCTGTCGGCATGGTGGCCATGTGTTTGAGCCCCTTTCTAGCTGGGAGGGTGGGGGAGGGTTCTTGTTTTTAATTTAACCTGCACTACCAGGTCTACAGCCTAAATACCAGGAATTACCCCCCGCCCCACCCCCGTGATGTAAAGACTGGCGGCGGGGTTAAAACTACTCCAGCCATCGAGCGCCACTTCGTCTAAATATAAGTATCTAGCACCCTCTTCCCTATACCTGCCAGCGAGTGAACATCAGTCCTCTACTGTTTACCTTCACCTCCCATATACACAAGACAGGACGTGATTGAGCTGCGCTCTTGCGCCGTTAGGCCGACACATCCGACTTCTGCGGGCATTTGTTGACCGGGTTAACCTTCCCGGGGTGATATACATACTATATTTAGGGTAACTATTTATAACTTTAGGCTTGTAGTTACGACCTGCCCTTAACAATTATCCGCTGCCAAAGAGCCTGTAATGTATTCATCGTGCACACGTGACCTTCCTTTATGTCGGCTAATCATAGTTTAATTACCAATTAGTAAAGTAAATCTCATAACACCGATGCTAACAAACAAGAACCCAGAGAACAACGGCAGAGAAGGCGCAAGAAGGAGAGAAATAATGTCAGAGATGAGTCTTGATGAGTGCTGGACACGACTAGCTAGTCCCATATTTGTATAGACCACCTGGCACTCGGACGGTGATATGGTCAATAGCACGGTGACCGCCTTTACTTCCAAAGACATTTTCGGGTACACATTTTAGGCTGCGTTGACGTAAATCAATCTTAATCACCGATCTTAACGCGTATTCAACCTATGTCCACCAACTGGCAGGAAAGCGTACTAACAACTGAGCCAAAGCGGTTCGAAATACACTTTAAATATTCGATTCGAATTTACGACAGACGGGGATATATTCGGCCTACGCTTTGCGATTTCCAAATTGAGGAATGGGAACTTTATTGTCAGCAACGTGTCTACGGGACCCTCTTATTAGTTCTCTCGTATCCAAGAAAGCCAAGCGTCCGATCCACTAGCCTGCGACCAAGGTACAGTGAGTCATCTTTGGATTTTTGGTGAGACGTTGCCTTCTTTTGGACATGAACCTATGTAGTCAGAGGAGGACGCCCTACTTTCAAGCCACCCCACCGCATAAAAGAAAAATCTAAATAATGATGTTTACAAATGTTCCACCACTGAACTTTGACCTCGACCAATGGGAAACAGCAGTTGTTCGACTCAATTCTAATCAAGCACATCCGAGTCACGCCCTCGATTTGACGTCGAGCGTGCAGAGAGTGAGACGTCCCCAAACAGCTCTCTGGGGTTGCCCTGGAGATCCAGCGACACGTGAAGGCCCTCAGACAAGGCCAAGCGAGACAGGAAGAAGTCGATGAAAGGCTAGGGCGGGGACATTGTGCTTGCTAGGCTACAACACTGAATGTTTCAAACGGTTTTCTTTTTTATCGCTGGTGTTTCATTTTTTGAGAGGCGGGATGTATCGGGTATCCATAACTGACGGAGAATGAAAGGACAAATGATATTATTTGTTATAAAAAAATCAGCAGTCACGTGGTTGAGCGGACGACACGCGCCTTCTGTCGTTGATATCCGGTTGGGGTTCCATTTCCAGGAGCGTGCCGCATATATCTTTTATCTGTAAAAATTATGTATGTCCTTAGCGGGACGTTGAGATCCACCCCAACCCCAGGTATATTTACTAGGCAGTTTTACGTTAAGTAGTGTACCATTGTTTTCTGAAAGAGAAGCCAACGAAGTGCAACTGGCCGGTGTAGGAATTTAACCCACTACCCCTTGGCAGAGCACCGGAAATTTAATCGGTAGCGCATTAAACTCCGCGACCCATTGACCGCTAGATCTTTTATCTAGTGGTCTTTAAAATATAAATATGAAGCTAGAGCACATGAACAATACATATAAAAAGCCGCCAACGTTTCGACGAGTCTTTTTACAGGTCGTGTCTTACGTCCATGTGTTTCCGGTATCGGCTCAACTGCAGTCGCACCTACTTTCGGTATAACAACAAAGAACTTTCTTGGGCAAATGAACCAGAAGCCTGGGTGTTAAACCGACATGAAAACAATAAATAGTGATACCTGTACAGTAGGAACTAACAGAGCTAACAGCTAAAGCTAACAGAGAAATGAGTATCATAGCATGGGGTACACAAAGTTACTAGCATTGTAGGTTGCTCACGTCTGATTTGTATTCTTTAGTTTACTACAAGAACATGTAATCCTGAACAGCTGACTTATAACATTTTTGTTTGTAATTTTCGCACATCCTTTACAGGACATCGCTGTCAACATCAGCATCTTTCAGCTTATTGTTGATTTCTTGGCAAGATTACGCTCAGTAGTTTGCCATTGCTTTCTGAGCGGCCGGCTCATATACCCCGTAAGTTACCAACGCGGCGAGAACCGCTACCGATTCTCGCGCAAGTTACGTTCCTCACGTGGATATATACGGGATTACGGAGAAAGTCGCTAACCCTAGGCCAGGGGGAGCGGCGACTTATAACATACTACTGAGAAACATGGGAGTCGCTTGCCTTCCGGCTCGATGGTCACGGGTCCGAATCCACATTGAGGCAAATGTGTATACTTGACGTGGACTGCCAGGTCGACCTAGCCTAAAATGAGTATCAGAATGAACTTGGAAAGTTCACCGAGTGTAGACTGTCTATAAAATATAGATCAATCACCATATGTCCATTGTGTTTTCATGGGTGTAAAAGGGTCCTGATTGTACATACTTATAAATATATAATTTTTATATCTTAACTATTTATAAACACTATAAATATATAATACGATCAGCGTTGCCAGTGGTGGGTTGTGCTCAATCTTTAAACCTCACATCCCGAAACAACCAATTACATCAACTTATAAATATTTTGATCACTTAGGGTATTGAGCACCAAGCAACTCACAATGCGTATTTTTTTTTTTCTGTGGCAGAAGTGGAAGATGATGATGATGACTTATATGATCAAAATACTTATACACTTAACTCTCAAATTATGTGAAGCCACCCTTTTTAGGACGATATTTCCAAGCGTTCAGAACAAAAGGACAACAAATTGTGGCTGGTGCTTTACTTGCTGCTTGCTTGCTTGTGTTCGCTGGCTGTGAACTCCAGCGTGAAGTCCTGTATGTCGGATGAAGACATCCTGTTGTCCAACATCAGTGTGATGTCATACCGGACTGAGGTTTGCGTGAGTATCCGTTGTCCCATGTCTGGCTTATTGGTGTGCAGACTGGTGGTTCCTCGCCGTGCAGGCGATACTCTCCGACTTCGGAAGAATCAGCGATCCTACTACGTTAGCCAGGACCCCGAAGGGATCTGTTGCCCAGGACGCACGACTAGGACGTGTTATTAGGTCTTGGCCAGTATAAAACCTGGCACTGGTGCCTTGGAAACACCTCTGCGTCCCATTGTAGCTGGTAACTTTTTACTAAATCTTATGTTCCGTCGGGTTGTGGCAATAATTTATAAATATTATCTATATGATCGTGTGCAAAATCAGCACAGTGTTAATTATATCAGCGTCGCCATCATATATCACCTTCTCCGTGGCGAAGGTGTTACGGATGCCGTTCGTGATCCCGCATACCCGCGTTCAAAACGTAGCTGCGTGCGATTTGGCAGCAGACCGCGTTGAGTTGTTTTTTTTTTTTTTTTACGAAAATGGTGCCGGTCGTTCAGAAATCAATGGCAAAGTACTCAATGTAAACTTGCCAAGAGATCACAACAGCACAAATTTCTGGTGTTGACTGCAACGTCCTGTAGAGGATAAGCAACTAAGTTGTTTTTTTTTAAACATCATATATCCCTAAAGTGTAGCACAGTGGTTCTCAACCGGTGGGGAATTCCCCCCCCCCCAGGGGGGAATTTCGGGTTTCCAGGGGGGGGGGGGGGGGGGAATGAAGACCATTTCAAGATCGTGTTAATACAAGAACCGATTACTTGACATAGTTTTTCCCTTCATACTTTACAGTTATGTATGTCTCGTCCTTCTAAAATTCATTTTATAAAGTAAGTAGACCCACAAATCATGTTTTATGTGGATGTCTAGACTTGTTTTAGTATATGCTATTACATTTGCCTTCCACTTTTACGTATACTGTGTAGGGGTGAGGGATTTTTAGATAGGAAATATGAAAGAGGGGAATGACGTTCTGAAAATACGGTGAAGGGGGGAACAGGCCAAATTTTTGATAGGAAAGGGGGGGGGGGGAATGGCGTTCTGAAAATATGGTGAAGGGGGGAATGGGCCAAAAAAGGTAGAGAACCACTGGACTGTAGCAGGATGCAAAAATGTTAATAAGATATAAAAATATCACAAGATATGAAAGTGTGACAAGATCAGCATCATTATCATCCTCATCATATGTCGTGTCAAAAAGAGTGGGCGGTCATAGACCGCCATCTCACACAACCACCAGATTCCTGGATTGGGTCTGTGTTCTTGTCCCCGATTACCCGGAGAGGTTAACCCGGTCAACAAATGCCCGCAGAAGTCGGATGTGTCGGCCTAACGGCGCAAGAACGCAGCTCTGCTGTAAACAGGCACAACGCAATCACGTCCGAAAAAAATTCTCCGGATGAACGCAGAAGAAGAAGAAGAAGAAGAAGAAGAAGAAGAAGAAGAAGAAGAAGAAGAAGAAGAAGAAGAAGAAGAAGAAGAAGAAGAAGAAGTCCCCGATTATATCAGCTGGCCAATCCATCAATGTATTTATCTCCTTGCTATTGTCCCATTTTGTTTGCCAATTGTCGCAAACTGTTCTAGTTTGTTTCTTCTTATTATGTACCCGAAAAATCTTGGTTGTCTAGGACTAATTTCACTAACGAATTTAAATTGTGTGTTGTTTTTTTTTGTGCGTTGACTCGTTTTGAACTCAAATGTAGTCCAAGCACGCACTACAAGATAGTTGTACAGATTTACTTGTATATGAATGTTCACATCTACTTGAGATGCCACGATGTGGTATTTTTGTCCTTTTGGAGGTCATCATAATTTCTGCTTTCTTACAATTTAACCTAATTGTTCACTGTGTATAATAGCTGCACCCACTAAATGCTGCAGATCCTACATATTGTCTAAAATCATTACTTTAGCATGTGCATATCTTTTATTATTGATAGTATGTCCCCAAATGACGACTCATCTCATATCTTCTAAATATCTCATTATATTTTCACAATATAGGGGAACGAAAAAGATCTAGAAACGTTACACATCATCGTTGCCAACTATACGAAAACGTAAAACATAAAGATTAAAGGGCTCAAAGGTCTTCTAACGCACGTTGTCTACTTACTGTTGCGGAACCTGGTACATATTAACGACTGAAACCATAATTGTTCATTAGCCTTTTTATGTATTTATAAACATATTTCAGGCGAACGAAAGAAGAAGAAGAAGAAGAAGAAGAAGAAGAAGAAGAAGAAGAAGAAGAAGAAGAAGAAGAAGAAGAAGAAGAAGAAATGTATTTATTTTAAAGATGTCGGACATTGCATTGACTGGCATGTTTCTAAGACATCATGTATCAGCGGACGGTGATCTGAATCTACATCTAAGAAGATAAGAGGTTAAAGTCGATGGTATCGGCTTCATGGCACAGCGTTTTTACTCCATTTGACTCAGTCTCTTTACAGAGAACGATACGCCGCCTGCCGAGAGCATAGCCCGGAAGGCGAGATCTATTACTCCAGCGATGACCCCCAGGGTCTCCGGAAAACTGCACCCGTGGACTAAACTACCCAGTCTTAAAGAGAACCTTTGACCTTTCAGAGCGTGAGGAAGAAATCTTGACCAGTTCTAAAAACATTAACGTTATGTTGAGCTTATCTAAATTTCTAGTTAATACAGATATTATCAACGGAACTGTTCGTTCTGTAGTCTGGTGAAATCCAGTTTGCTTCTTGTATTCCTTAACGTAGAAAAACACATGCTTCTACGACATGTTAGTTTACTATGCATGGGCGGGAGACTCCGTGGTGAAGTGGTCACGTCGTCTGACTCGGGCTCCGAAGGTTCTGGGTTCGATTTCGGGCCGCGTCCTTCAGTTCACGGGTGCACTTTTTCGGAGACTCCCGAGGGTCGTCGCTGGAGCTACGGAGTTCGTGCTTTTTACGACGCTTTCTGAGCCATACTGGGCCATATGGGACAAAAACCCGGTGCAATGCAGTCGACTTTTAAGGGGCTTTAGATTGGTGAACGATTCTTCCTTTTCGCTCATTACTCTAAGTCCGAATTTCCCCATGGTCTCTTAATAACCAATGTTATCCGATGCTATCTTGGCATTCAGGTCACCATCAAAATATGTATACTGCCATTTAAAAATAAAATATCTATAAATACTTTGAAGTTTCATATACAATTCCTCCTTAACTGGTTGTATTATTTGTTGAACCCGCCACAAGAGCATCAGCACACCGGATGTTTAAGAACGAACGTTCTTATCCATTCTGCCATGTTGACCTCCACAATTAAAGATAAAAACACATGGGTAAAATATATTATCAATTTGGCTGGGCGCGCTCCAGAAACGTTAGAGAAAACATTTAGTAAACAAACAAGGTCTTACCTAGACACAATAAATGTCACTTATTTTAAATGTCAACTGTCGTTAGTCAGTGAATTATCATTTGGCTGGTCATATCCAGGTGGTTACAAGTATCGTACCATATTCTTATAAACTTGTAATATGACAACCTTATTTTCTCAAGTCCAGCATTTTACCATATTAAACGTTAGTTGCATTTCCTTTACAACCAACCCTAGCATTTATTGGCCGTTTGTTATTTTTTTGTCACTTTCCCAATGCAACATACCCTTGTGAGACCTGGCCACTTACTAAACAAGCTGAACAGCGCATACATTCCTTTGAATATAAATGTTAAAGACGGGTTCTAAGAATATATATACAGAAAAGAACAAATGCATCCATACGACAAGATCTGAATACCGAAGAAGGTTGGCTACTAAAGACGATAAAACAAAGAAAAATAGAATATGTTGGTCACTTGAAACGTCATGAAAATTTGGAGAGAACAACAATGGACGGGTATATGCCTGGGAAGAGAGGAAGAGGAAGGCCAAAGAGAAGATGGGTGCAGGATATGGCAGATGATCTCCCGATGGGTGTATCGGACGGGGAACATCTTGCTTCTGACCGAGAAGTTTTCCGGAGGGTTGTTATGGGAGCGAGGTTCTGCAAAGGACATGCAATTGAACGAATGAGTGAATGAGTTTGTCATTGCCTACTGAACGGCCGACGCTCCTACCTCTACGAAAATCAAAACAAAGACATTTGCTCCCAAATCGCCTACGGTTGACTTCGAAGCCGCTATGTCGAGGTTATGAAACTGTGTTGATCACCCCTAAGTCTCAGACGTCGACCTCTAGCGAAATTTACATTCGAAAACATGGGACAACCCGTACATACTAACAGTTCATATGTTGATTTATTTGGGTGTATCGGGATCTGAGGTTTAAACATTGAACACAACCCACTACTGGCAACGGTGATCGTAGGAACCTTGGGCCTTATCCACGTCAGATTAGAAGCACTAGATTCGAATTTCGCTCTCATTTGAGTTCTCAGTAGTACATTCCCTTGACTGGACCCGGGATCGAGCTCCGGATCACTGGCGTGTGAGGCGGGTGTGTAATCACGCGGCTCACACTAGACGCGACCAAATTATCATATTAGCACATCACAACGTTACCCATTGTAGGCTATAGCTCAAAATTCATACGCTCTCCAAAACGAGGCTGTAAAACGTTTTAATGCCAATACTAACAGCTAACCGGCGGTTTAAATCCTTCGGGGGTGATATCCTATTGTGAAGGAAATACCGCGTATTTTAAAAATCCCTAATATTATGTTTATTGTCTCAATAATCTATCCATAACCTCTTGTCGCATCCAGTGGCTTTGAGTGTTTAGCAATGCGATCAATTTAGCACAGACTGCAACTTCGATTGAACAGAGCTGGGAATATAAAATAGTATCCCCCAAGGCACGGATGTGCTTGCTAAAATGGATAATGTTTATGACGTTCGGCTAACCCGACGATCTAGATGCTTAGTTCTTATTTCTACTGGTACCTCTTCTTACTTCGTGAACTTCTTTTTCCTCTTCTTCTTCTTCTTTTTTTTTTTTTTTAATACATCTATGTCTTCTCCACTTCCCCTTCATAATTTTCCTTTTCTTCTACTGCTGCGTCTTCTTACTTCCTCTTCTTTTTCTTAATTCCTTCTCCTCCTCCTCCCACCCTCTCTTTTAAGTGTTCATCTTTTTTAACATTTTTTTCTGTTTCTCCTTCTTTGTTCTCCTTTCCTCCTACTCCCCTGCATTAATGTTCTTCCTGTGTGTTTGTGTTCACACGAATAGAAATTCCATCAACCTATTATTTGCTCTCTTCCTATAATACAATAACACTATACACACAGTGTAAATAAAGGGAAAAAAATAAAAGAAGTAAACAACGATAATGCAAATAGATATCCAGGCAGATTTACAGACGCCAGTATTTTCCTACCCAAGACAACAGAACACGAGAATAGCGGAACACGCAAAAGATCTCTCTCTCTCTCTCTCTCTCTCTCTCTCTCTCTCTCTCACACACACACAAACGAGGCCCGGAGACCAATGTGGAACTCATGTGCCCATTCCACGCGTTGGTAGAACGATTAGGACGATGGCTGGCAACGTCGTGAGAGCGGTCGGACGAGGGTTCCATGCCATCCCTCGACGTTCGCTATGGGAGGGAAAGACTAACCACCTGCACAATCTGATGGCCCTAACACTTCATACGCCTAAAACACGTTCCTAATACGGGAGTCATTTTTAGCTCATTACCGAAACTACGATGAATACATTCATAGGTTTCAATTATTGTCTGTATTGCGTATACACACTGTTATATCTACATTTCAGTACTGTTAAGACTACAGTATCTACTCATTATGTATTCGTGTATTTACATTCTTATTACTCCGCATCATTTCCCCCCTTCATTCACCTTATTTTAATTCGAATTTTCGATGATTACCTCTCCATGCTCACTTGTGATATAATCTATATGTAATATATATGTGAGTTCTCATCTAAATTGTGTATACGCACATATCATATTTATATTTCACAGTATTACTATTGTTGTATTTGCCTATTAACTTTTCGTGAATTTAGATTCTTGTCACCTAGCATCACATCGCCGTTCCGGTCCACTTATTTTAAACTTATTTGCTGTTATTTAGAGTGCTCAGTTTACGGTGGCTTGGGAAGACATGGGCTGCCAGGCAGCAAGATTTCACGAATAAGAGGCAAGGGTCAACCAGCACAAATCAAGAGAGTGACACTTTTCCCTGTATTCTTTAAAACATCAACAATCTGTGGACGGAGCTCTGTATCATGGACATATTTCTAGAAATTACGCGTGTCCATGTCAGAACTATTTGTGTACACGTATTTTTACTGTATTCCCGCCTTTACTTGATCATTCTCATGGACAAACTCACGGAAGCTTCACTATACCACAGAATAATGAATCGTATTTTGTATTCGACGAACAACAAACCATTGCTCAAATATGCTGATGCTTTAGCAATTAATTGTTTCTAACCAATTTTATACACGTAAAAAGGCTCTATAATGAATTTGGGATTACCGTGAGAATAAGGCATGTTCCGCATCGAAACATTCGCAGTTAAGTGTGTTAAGTATTTCAGCCCAAGAATAATTAATCTATTCACTTGGTATACTATATAATTCTGCTGTATGCACTTGGCGAGATCCAGCGAAATGTGTCAGGCAATAAATAATAACATCTATTGTTTATGGCTTTTTTGTTTAAATTCTGTAAGGAAATACATATCTTTGAACAACAGAATAAGCACTTCAATTTATTCTTGAAAACATCAACAAGCAATGGGCGGAGCTCTGAAGAATGGGCTTACTGTTAGAAATTACGAAATTACTAATGTTCACGCCAAACCCGTTTATCAATCAATTAATCAGGTGCAGTCTCCACAATGAAGGTTGGCTGTAATAGATCTCCAACACTGTCTATCTCTCGCCCTGGCTGTACAGTCTGTCAGATTGATGTTCGTCTATCTCTTGATGTTATCTTCCCACTTGTATCGCTGTCTACCGCTTGCTCGCTTGCCCTCAACTTTACCCTCCAGTTTGATTTTTATAAGAGTGTTGTCTTTTAACGTGGCCGAAATATTTCACCTGCCTCGTTTTTATTTCTTCCATCAACTCTCTTGTCATTCCCAGTTTTTCTAGAACCTCTGTATTTGATTGTTTCTGTTTCCATGAAATACGACATATTCTTCTGTACATCCACATCTCCAGGGCCTCCATTCGACTTTCAAATTGTTTATTCAATGTCCAGGCTTCCGCACCATTGAGTAGTGGGAGTCTCTGTGGCGAAGTGGTCAAGCCGTTTGACTCGTGCTCCGAAGGTTGTGGGTTCGATTCCGGGCCGCGCCCTTCGGTTTACGAGTTAAATGTTCGGAGACTCCTGTGGGTCGTCGCTAAAAGCTACGGAGTTCGTGCTTTGTGCGACGCTTTCCGTTCTGCGGAAAGAGACCGAGCCATATGGGATAAAACCTGGTGCAATGAAGTCGACCTCGTCGACTTTTAAGCGACTTTTTGAGTAGTGTTGAATATTCGTAACATTTGACAATTCTCATTTTTAATACGTTGTTAATCTCTCTAGATGTTAATACTCATGACATGCTGCTGAAAGCATTTTTGGCCATTCCTATTCTCTTTTTGATTTATACTTCACTTCTGTCATCATCTGTCCAAGATAGGAGACACTTCTTACTTGTTCTAGTATCTCCCCGTTTACTGTGATGTTCATTGACCCGTTTATATACACGTTTACTGCATTCCTTACTTAACATGTTCATTCTACCACAGTGGTTCTCAACCGGTGGGGAATTCCCCCCAAGGGGGGAATTTTAGGGTTTCCAGGGGGGAATTAAGATTATTTCTAGATTGTGTTAATACAAGAACCGATTACTTGATATTGTTTTTCCCTTCATACTTTACGGTTATGTACGTATCACCCTTCTGAAATTCATTTTATAACGTAAGTTGATCCGCAAATCACATTTTATGTAGATGTCTAGACTTGTTTTAGTATGTGCTATTAAATTTAGCTTCAATTATTACGTATACTGTGTAGGGTCAGGGACATTTTTAGGGAGGAAATGCAAAAAAAAAGGGGGGGGGGGGGGGGGAAATGACGTCCTAAAAATATTGTGAGGGGGGAATGACGTCCTAAAAATATGGTGAGGGGGGAATGACGTCCTAAAAATATGGTGAAGGGGGGAACGGGCCAAAAAAGATTGAGAACCACTGTTCTACCAGATGAACGCGCGGAAGCTTTACTATAGATCAGTATAAACTTCAATTTATTCTTAAAACCATCAACAAGCAATGGACTGAGCTCTGAAGAATGGGCTGTATTGCTAGCAATTACGAGTTTCCATTCAGAATTGTACTCGTTTATGTATTTGCTTTTACTCTATCCTTCCTTTATAAGTTCATTGTACATGACAAACTCAAGGAAGCTTCACAATATAACAGAAAACACATTGTTACTGCCTATAATACTTTGCGGTGTAGGACAGGAGGGTCTTGGCCTGAGGAATTAGGGCCGCATGAGCAGTCGCGGCGATCTGCGCAGGTTAAGGTTTTCTGTTTTCTCTCCACAGAAAAAGACAAACTACAATTTCCATTAATTCATTGGGAAATTACTGATCAGTGGACTGAGCGTTCCGAAGACCCTATAGATGGAAATCTCGGACGTTCGTGTCAAAATTCAGCGCCCATATATTTGCTCTTGTCCTTGTGTAAACTCATCCCTTGGGCGAATCGGCCCTAAACAACAAGGCAGCGCTTTAAGACTTAACCTTCTAAGATAAATTAGTGATCAATAGCAGGGATCCTATAACACAGCAGGTGGGCACGCGAGAAGCTCTGTCCGTCTGTCTGTTCCCCGTGACCAGGGCAGGTGGCGCGTGCCGAGGGGGATGGCCCCAGGTCGTTGTCTGGGTGATTATTTCGGACGCGGTGAAACAATTATACCTTGGCCACGGAAGAAAAGGCTTGTCAAAGGATGATTCACAAAGATGGGGATGGAGAGTGTGGCGGCATTTTGTCACTGACCCCCGGGTGAGGCGTGGCGGACTTGGCACTACGAGTGGTCATTGTGGGTCCCGGATGCAGATGGCGCTTGTCTCACGGCTTCTTTGTTGTGGATGTTGACGGCGAGTGTGCAGGGTTTGTGACACGCCAACCATTTGCCTCTGTTGGCCACTATAAACAGACAGAACAATGATTATATAGTCAAAGGAACACATGGCCACTTTTATTTCCCTACCCCTATCTGTCCCCTTATCCTGACACCCCCCCCCCCCATACATCTCTAAATGCCCCCCCCCCCACCAAAATCCTCATACATTAGGATCTGTCAACCCCCTCCCTCTCCTTCCCACAAACCGCCATCCTTCATTTCCATCTGTCAATCCTTTCTACGTTCCTCACATCTCCCCTAAAACAAATAGTTGAACCCCACGATATTTTGATACACAAATTCAGTCACCCATTCCTATTCCATACAACTGACAGGACTACATCTTCTTAGAGTTCATGCCGTGGACACATATGTCCAGAGCCTTCTGTCTTGGGTACTGTCAATCACTTCTGATTCCAATGTTCTTCACTGTCACGATGTCAAACCGTCCAGCATATTCTCTCTCGGTCTCCCCTTGCCCCCCCCCCCCTAGCTTTCCCGTTGTGACGACATACTCCGGCGTTCTCTCTTTGTTCTCTTTGTGAGTTACCTTATTTCAAGATATTTTCATTAATTATTATTTATATTTCCACGGTGTTCCTGTCATTCTTCCATAAAATCACATCTCCGTAGTTCCCACATTAATTCCCCACTTGTACATACAGAAAGAGCTATTCTATATTAATACTCAGCATGCCACTTGAAACAGCCCCATAAACATATCTAAAGTCACTGTAGACAGCTGTATAGGTTAAGTCTGTAGTTTTAATATACTAAATAACAACATAAATTCTAATCTATTAGTCTCTCTCTCTCTCTCTCTCTCTCTCTCTCTCTCTCTCTCTCTCTCTCTCCTCTCACACACACACACACGCGCGCGCGCGCGCGACCATGTGTTGCCCATGCAGCATGATCCCTCCCTCTCGGCCTGTCTAGTTTACTCCAGAGGAAAAATAACACCAATAAGTCTGGAATAAGACAAGCTGCAGAAGATGCAGCGTCAGCAATGCAATACTCTAACTATCCGCCTGTCGGAGCTTCCATCCTAGACCAATTGCCGGCGAAGGCGTAGGGCCTGGTCTGCCCTGCCATGACATTTAGTTTTTAGTTTGCATTTCTTGCACTAAAATAAGGCTTGTACCCTCCCCATTACACTCCTCCGCCCGAAGCCATTAACACAATCTGGGGTGTCGGGTTCTGCCAGTTCCCCTGTCTCATGTATTGTCATACTCCGGTGTCTTCAATGGCCTATGTACGTGGTCGTGCTAGTCGACACCTGCATCATCTTCAACTAAACATATTTTCTGTCACTGCGCTTTCCAAACCGCTGAAATTTAACATGGCTAAAATATTTCAACTTCCCAAACATGTTGTTTGTCAGCCAGTTTTTTTTTATCATGTTCAGATTTGGTAAACTATCGATAATTTTCTTCTTCTTTGGTCTAAGAAATTTTCTGCAACGTCAACAGCGTTGACTTTCGTCCTTAAGTAAGTAACGAACGAACGGACGAACTTTATTTTCAAAGCAAAGTAAGTAAAGTACCCTTTAAGTAAGTAAAGGTAAACGTTAAAAAAGGTAAAGTTAAAGTAAGTAAAGGACCTTGTTACACGCCTGAAGGCGCTCTGGGTATATGGTGCTAGACCCATATTGTTTAGACCAGTGGTTCTCAGCCGGTGGGGAATTCCCCACCCTCCAGGGGGAATTTAGGATTTCCAGGGGGGGGGGGGGGGGGGGGGGGGAGGAATTAAGATTATTTCAAAATCGCATTAATACAAGAACCAGTTACTTGATATTGTTTTTCACTCTAAATTTTACGGTTCTGTACTTCTCGCCCTAATGAAATTCGTTTTATAACGCAAGTAGACCCGCAAATCACGTTTTATGTACATGTATAGACTTGTTCTAGTATGTATTATTAAATTTAGCTTCCATTTTTATGTATACTGTGTAAAAGGGGGGGGGGGGAATTTATAGGGAGGAAATTCGAAAAGGGGGGGATGTTCTGAACATATGGTAAAGGGGGGGGGGGGGGGGGGCATGGGCCATAAAAGGTTGAGAACCACTGGTTTAGACCAATCGGCACTTGTCAGAGGAGGGAAATACCGGAGGCTGCTTCCTCCTTGCCCTGGGCCTGCAAAATGTGATGGTTCTATCGCACCTCAGATCCGTAGCAGGAAAATGCTAAAGTATACAAATGCTTTAACGTACAGCACGCAAGCATTCCAGGGGGAAAATAAAGGCTATAATAATAAACTAGTACGATAATTTGACAATATTTGCCGCTATTTGCAACAAAACGGAAGTGTCGCTGTGACGTATTACGCAGGCGGCCATATTGCATGCAATCAGGGCGGAGATGGGAAAGATGCGCACACGAGCAATTGAGAGGGAACTAGTCAGAACGAGTATGGTAATAGAAATGAGAGACGAAAGACACGCGTCTTTAGCGACGTTTAAATAAATAAAACATCTTAAGGTTGTGTGTGTGAGAGAGAGAGAGAGAGAGAGAGAGAGAGAGAGAGAGGAGAGGGGGGGGGGGGGGGGGGGGGGGGGGGGGAAGGACGGAGTCTGAGACGAGGAGAATCGTTTTCATTATACAGTTTTCGTCTCATCTCTCTTATATTTCTGTCATAATTGTGTCGATTTTTAAAATACGCCCCCCCCCCACACACCTTTCCTTTCACCCCCCCCCCCCCACATCCGTAGTGATGATTATGGTCGCATTAAACACTGTATACACGTCAAACATCGACTTGTAAATATATATATAATTATATATATATATATATATATATATATATATATATATATATATATATATATATATATATAATCGTGCCCGCGCGCGTGTGTGTATGTGTGTATACAGTAAAACTTCAATTAACCGTCAATGTCTGGGCCAGGGCTGTGACGGATACCGAATAGACGGATAACAGAAATCTCTTAATACATATGCACAGTAACGTGATTTCACGGCGGACATGGGACGAAAATGAAAATAAAATCCTTTAAAAGTGAATAATACATACATATTGTATTTAATGTTACAAAAGGATCAATATAAACTTCAATATAAGAGTATTAATGTACAGAAATGTATTGTAATACTATAAACCTGGGTTACTTTAACATAATCTGTCATCTCCTTCTGTGTCTTTGAGGCTCGAGCATTCTGAGCAGCGATGTTCCGTATCTTACGCAGAAGTAGGATTTGTGTTGCATTTGCCTCTAATTGTATTTCAAACCAGTCGACGTACTTTGATAACATTGTTTCTGCTTCTGAGTGGCTAGTTGTAGGTTTTTGGTTAAGAACTGATCCTTCATCCTTATCAATTTCTTCTTCTTCAATGGTAGTCACACTAGAAACAATTTCATCATTCAAAATTTCAAAGCCTCCAGCCATGTTGTCACATTACAACCAATCTGTTATTCTGGAGTAATGTTTTCACTGTTTAGTCCTACATTGTTGGGTCAACACTAACCGTCTCAGTTCCTCCAGTTTCGCCAAAAGGTTCAGGCAAGAGTTTATTCCACCCATTCTTTAGGTTAGACACTGTAAGGTCAGCCCAGGCAGTGGCGACAATGAAAATAGCGCCATATTTGTTGTGGCTCTTAAATTATTTTTTAAATACGATGACGGATAAAAGAAAATGACGATTACACTAGTGACGGTTAATCGAAGTTTTACTTTATATATTTAATTTCCTACTTAAAGATCAGCCCACATATTCAGTGACCAAGCGGCAAAGAGAGGAAGATGAGGAGGAGGATAATGGGAGTAATGCGGTCACTATTATCAGACTCCCTTACACTGACTAGATAAATCTATGGTGGATAGTCCATGAGATCATGTCCTCCCCCATGGTCCCTAATGGTGTGAACAAACTACGGCCACGACTGGGGAGTGGAGGGGGGGGGGTCAAGCCTTAGACCAGTGTGATTAGTGACCAGTGAGTGCCGTAGATGTAATCAGAATAAAAACCGGAACTGATCAGGACCTTGAAACAGCTATCCTGGGTGCGACCTATCTACAGAATGAGTTCCTACCCCTATTACCTTGTTCAGACTCGTCATGCCTCTCCGCATATGTGAAGCTTTAGTGGCCATATTTTCACTCCCTGCTGGTTGCTGCGTTTGGAGAGGGAAATAAGAGGTCTGCTACAGTCTCCGTGCAGATGGTACTTTGCTTTCGGGTAGGGAGGACAGTTTCTACACCAGTCTCATCTCGATCGATGCAAGCCCTGTTTCATGGCTGAAACGACCTGAATAAACAGGCAGCGGACTGAAATGTTAGAGCTCAAAACTTCTAGAGACCAAACAGCCCACCGAATAACTAACCAATCAACAATCAAACCAATAAATGAACCAACCAATCAACGAACCGTCCAATACATGAACTAACCAATCAACGATCAAACCAACAAATGAACTAACGAATCAACGATTTAACCAATACATGAACCAACCAATAAATAAACGACCCAACCAACACATGAGCCAACCAATTAACGACCCAACCAATACTTGAGCCAATCAATCAACGATCCAACCAATACATGAAAATATGTCAAACAAAGAATTTTTGTTTATTTGTTTATTTATTTATTATTATTTTTTTTTTTTGCGTTCGTTCGCTTTGAGCCTAATCGTAGTCCATACACGTGCTACAACTTCTAGTGCGCGGGACTGATTTTGTGCGTGTGGATTAACTTTCCCTTTTACCAGTGTCCTTCGCAATTTCTTCGACTTCAGAGGTACTTGTAATTTACGTTCTCGTGTCAAGGAAGAAAAGTCAACATTTTAGTCCAATCGACAGGTGTAGCGGTTGAACCCGCTACTTTGAAAGTTTAAAGAGTAAGCGCTCTTTTCCATTCGGCCATGCTGACCACCGAACAACCAAATAACAAACCAACCAACCAGTGGCTAGGAATTTCAGTTTGTCTGACTTAGGCATGCATCTGTGCAAGATTTACTTCCTCTATGTAAATGAGATCCAAGGTAACGGGCTGTATCTATCCGTGAGTTGGTTTGCATTGTCTACAATTTATTCAAAGGTCGAAGCCTTAGGACCTACTCAGCTCTTTCCACCTGCCGTTTGATTTTTTACCGTGCAAACAATCAGAACTACGACATTTCGGTTAATTTTACAAGTTACAATTTTTTTTTTAATTTTAAAATTTTAATAACATTCTACAAAATAAAAAAAAAATTACAAAAACAGTGGTGAATGTAACGAAAAGCTTTCGTCAGCATAGAACAAGAAACAAAACCTGAATAACAACACAAAACGGAATGAAGACTACTGTAACCTGACTGGCACCTTGCCGTCTTCACAGAAATGGAGTTTGTGAAATGGAGTTATACCTCTCCATAGCACAAAATCTGGGCTGAATTTAGAGACCATGTGTTGCCCATGTAGCATGATCCATCTCTCGGCTGGCGTAGTCTACTCCAGGGGAAATGTAACACCAATACATCTGGAACAAGACACGTTGCAGAAGCTGACGGATCAGCAAAGCAAAGCTCTAATTGTCCGCCTGTCGGATTTTCGATCTTAGACGTGTTGCCGACCAAGGCTTAGGGCATGGTCTGCCCTGCACAGTAACTACTCCGAAGCATAAGATTGTGCAACCATGTGTCATATAATTAAGCAAGACGAAAGACAGTTTAGTCGACGGATCAACATCACGGCACACGGGTGTAACCCATAAGAGCTCCGTTCTACTCCTAACTCAAGCCTAAGTCCGGAGAAACAGCTCAGTGCACGAACTCCGTATCACCGGCGAGGATACTAAAATACAGTGGGTAGATTTTTAAACTCGAAATTTTGCCCGGGCAGCGCTGTTAGTGTACTCTTTTTTTCGATTTCCAACTGCCAAGGGATTTTTTACGTGTGCAACAATACACACGGGCGTCAGATCTCACTACCCAGAGACCAGGGGACATTTTGTTACTAGAAGTCCACGTGAAAAACTCCCGGTCCTCACCGGGGCTTGAACCCGGGACCTACAGCACTCGAGGCGGATACCATACTTCGAGACCGCTCAACCCCCCCCCCCACAGAC
>JACEFZ010005883.1:42500-105033 GCA_014155875.1 Cepaea nemoralis | reverse complement strand
AGAACAATGAATGACAGCCACAATGATAGTACAAGCAACAATGAATGACAGCCACAATGATAGTACAAGCAACAATGAATGACAGCCACAAGGATAGAACAAGCAACAATTTAAGTCACAAGGATAGAACATTTAACTACATACTGACATCACTGCACTCAGGACATTCCATACACGCTCCTTCCCCTCATTTAACGGCCAGCGAAGAGTCATACTACTAATCGTTCCAACCACTATCTGACTGAAAGTTTTCCTGGTCTTCCCACTCAGTTTTGAGATTCTTCCAGAAGCCCTGCCAATTCCCCGCTACATCTCATTCTTTCCACATACAGGTTCTCAATATGTTCCCCGCCTTCTCAACCTGGTCCCACAGGTGAACAACCACCTCTCCTTTGTCCATAGGTAATCTACCACCAAGAGGCGCATTCCCTGCCAGCCTATCAGTCTGTTAATTCCCCCCACACCCCCACATGGCCAGGGCAAAATTAACTTCTGTAATACAACTACTCAAATACTTAAACACACCGACTTGTGTCAGATTGCTTCAATATACTTTCATATTGTACTCGGTTCTTTATCAAGTACATATATTTCCCCATCCCAATGCACAGCCAAGTGGCTAGAATGTTTGGCTCACCTTCTAGAGACCTGGGTTCAAATCCTCCGTATGGTGTGGATTTTTTTTGTCAGTGACAAAAATAAAACCTTAACCTGCACAATTCTAGGTGACTACACTAGCCAAGCAGCCTGAATTCCTCAGGCTCAAGACCCCCCCCCCCCCTCCGTCCTACACCATAAGATGCTATAGGCAGTAGATTATAGATTACATTTCTCTTTCTGCTATCTAGTGCAGTGGTTCTCAACCTGTTTTGGCCCATGCACCCTTTCACCATATTTTCAGAATGTCATCCTCCCCTTCCCCCTTGTATTTCCTCCTATAAATTCCCCCCCCCCCCCCCCCCCCCCCAACAGTATACGTAAACATGGAAGCTAAATTTAATAACACATATTAGAACAAGTCTAGGCATCTACAGAAAATGTGATTTGCTGGTCCACTTATGTTATAAAATGAATTTTAGAAGGGCGAGAAGTACAGAACTGTAAAGTAAGGAAGGAAAAACAATATCAAGTAATGGATTCTTGTATTAACACGATCTTGAAATAATCTTCATTTCCCCCGGGGGAAGGGGGATTCCCAACTGGTTGAGAATCACTGATCTAGTGTATCCCCAGTAGAAAAGAAAATGAACAAAATGGGAAGGACATGGGCAGAGCGGCATGGGATAGCTACAGATGGGGGAGGGGGAAAGCTTGGAGTGAGTTGGTTGAGGGCCTATACCCCAAAAGGGGATATATAACAACTGAGCAGAAGAAGTGTATCCTCTGACAAGACCACTCTCCCATTATATTCTTTCCTTCATACATCAATATGGGGCTACGGACGTGGTTCAAAACACAGCTGCGGGCGATTTGGTAGTAGACTGCATTGTGCTGGTTTTTTTATGAAATGGTATGGGCGCCAGTCGTTCAGAAAGCAATGGCAAACTACTGAATGTAAACTTGCCAAGACATCAACAACAGCTAAAAATGCTGGTGTTGACTGCAAACGTCCTGTAAAGGATATGCAACTAACTAACATACATCAATATCCATTAAAGAAACAAAGCATAACTTTCATGAGTAACATAGTTACCACCACATCTATACTTCCCTCCTTTATTTTTACAATGCTGCACTTTAAAATAATGTATGCAATATGTAAACATAATGACACACAGTAACACATTAATGACAACACTAGAATGACTAGTAAACACAATAACGCACTGTAACACATTAATGTAAGCAATATACAACAACAGAATGACTAGTAAACACAATGCCACACTTTAAAACATTAGTGTAAGCAATATACAACATTAGCACTAATAAAACACAGCTACTCTGTAAAACATTAATGACAACACTAGAACTAATAGTAAACACAATGCTACACATTAATGTAAACAATATACAAAAACAGAGTGACTAGTAAACACAATCCTACACTTTAAAACATTGACAGTATACAATAATAAAATATAAATGTAAAATGAATTAAAGCTGTAGTCAATCCATGGAAATGTAAATAATAGAAAACATGCAAAGCATAGGGCTCATCTCATCTCATCATGTTCCTCTTGTACCTTGCAGTGTCGAGGTGAAGTATAAACAGCGGGAGAGTGCCCGCTTATGGGCTTCATGTATCGATATTCCCATGGACTCTGTTATTCCCTGCGTTCATCGTTTATATGGTCGGCCTCTTCCTCTGTTTCCCTCTGGTCTGTACATCATTACTTGTTGTGGTATACTGTTAGTTGGTAACCTACTTGCATGGCCAAACCATTTTACTTGCTGCCTTCTAATAAAATCTAGTGCAGCTATAACCCCCACTTTAGTCCTGATTTCTTCATTTCTGATCTTATCTCTTCTTGATACATTCAGTATTCTTCTCAGGAATCTCATTTCTGTTGTGATTTTTCTTTTCTCTTTTTCTGTCATTGTCCAGGTTTCGCATTGGTAACATAGAGTTGGTAGGAAGATTGTGTTGTAAAGTGCTTTCTTGGTAGTTATTGATACATGTTTGTTCTTTAGTATTGGTGCCATTTGTCCAATGAGTTGGTTTGCCTTATTGCATCTATTTTCGATCTCGTCTTCTGATTTGCCATTTGATGATATTATACTTCCTAGGTACTTGAAACTCTTTACTTGTTTCAAGGGATGTTCATTTAGGTGAATCGTTGTTGCTTTTTCTTCTTTAGTTATCAGTCAATACCTCTGTTTTACTTGTGCTAATTTTCATGTTATGTTCCCTACACATTTCGTTTAGACTATTCATGTGGTCTTGTAATTCAGCTTCTGATTTTGCTATTAGTGCTTGGTCGTCCGCAAACAGGAGTTCTCTAATGGTTAGATTTGCAGATGGTTCTTCTTCTGTGTTCTCGTCATGCGGTATTCTTGCGGTCTCTGTTTGGCTGGTTTCTTTACATATGTTTATATATGTTATAAACAAGAGAGGGGACAGGACACAACCTTGTCGTACTCCGGATCTTATGGTGAAGGGTTCTGAGTGTCCTCCAGTTGCTCTCACTATGCATTCACTGTTGTTGTATAAGCTTCTACATAGGTTTGTTAGATGTGTACTCACTCCATATTGTTTAAGGATTTCCCACAGCTTGTTTCTATCTACTCTATCAAATGCCTTTTCTTGGACTACAAAGGCTAAGTAGAGTGTTTCATTTAATTCAATTGATTTTTATATAAGTTGTCTAAGAGCAAAAATGGCATCTGTGCATCTTTTGTTTTTTTCCAAAATCCAAGTTGTGTTTCGCTTAGCTGGGGTTCTATAATAGTTCGTAATCTTTCTCAAGAATTTTGCAAAATATTTCCCCAGTATGACTCAATAGTGAAATGCCTCTGTATTGTGTGCAGTCTCTTTTGCCGCCTTTGTTTTTCCAAATTGGGATAATTATGGCGTTTCCCCAGTCTTGTGGTGTCTGTTGTTCTACCCAAACGTGGTTGAATAGTCTATGTAGTCATGCTGTTCCTACTTCTCTTGCTGCTGTAATTAGTTCATTTGATATTTCATCTTGTCCTGGTGATTTGTTCAATGGGGCTAATCTGATGGCTTCAATAATTTCTTCTTTCAGTATGTCTGGTTCTAGTTCTTCGGTGGCATTTGTGTCAGTTTCTTGAATTCCTGCGACATTTGATGGGATGTTGAGAAGTTGTTCGAAGTATTGTTTCGATCTTATTAGGATTTGTTTTTGTTAACTTATTGGTTCTTCATTTTCATTGTTAATTATTTCAGCTGGGTCAAAGGGTTCTCCTCTGGTTCTCATTGCACTTATCTTTTTATAGAAGTTTCTAGTTGCCTCCTTATAGTTTTTATTTAGAGTTTCTCCATACTACTCCCAGTCTTTTTGTTTTTCTCTCTTTACTATTCTATTCACATGTCTTCTCGCTATTTTATATTCTATGTAATCGCATTCCCGTTTGCTCTTCGACCACTTTTTATATTTTTCTTTTTCGTCTTTTACAGCTTTCTTTACTTCTGCGTTCCACCAACTTGTTATTTTCTTTATCCGTGTATTGCGTTTTTTCGTGGTACCACAAGTTATCTTTGCAGTATTTAAAATGCTTGATTTGAACATCTCCCATTCTTCTTCCACTGTCTTTCTTTCTGTAGGTAATTTTACAAAGATTTCAGTCAGCCCTTTTTCATAATTTTCTCTCACTGCCTCGTCTTTGAGATTTTTTAAGTTTACCGATTCGCATGGCATGTATTTTCCTGGTCTTTGCTTCTTTCTATTGATGGTTCTTATTGTGGCAACGACTGCTTTGTGGTCTGTGTTTATACCTAAGTTGGGCACTGCCCTTGCATCTAATATATTTCTCTTTCTGTTATTTCTTGTTAATATAAAATCAATTTGGCGTTTATTACCTAGATCGTTCCATTTATACCAGGTGCATATTTGTGAGTCTTTGTGTTTATAGAATGTATTTGTTATATAGAGGTTGTGTTGGCTGCATAGTTCTATCAGTCTACTTCCATTATCATTTCTTTCATTATGTTGGTCTCCAAATGCTCCAAGATGTTTTTCTATGCCCTGCTCTGTTGTGTCCTAGTCTTGCATTGAAGTCTCCCATAACTATGGTGTTGTCCTGCTTATCTATTTTATTTAGCACGTCATGGATGTTTTCATAGAATTCCTCGCATTCTTGCTCATTATTGTTTATATTACATAGGGCAGCTGTACAAAATACAATTCTTGACACAGAGGGCGCCGTGGTGACAAGGTTTCATCAGTAAACACAAAAGCACACAAACCACAGAGATGATACCAAAGTGGCTACATGAAGGCATAATAAGCAGACAGAAGATAGAAAGAAATCATACAAAAAGTACTACTTTTTTTCTATTATTTACAAATACAAAAGTGCTAGGTAAACAGTATAGCACTCCAAAACATTAATGTAAGGCGTATACAAGTATAGAAGGACTATACACACAAGATCATATACATCAATAGTGTGGGGTACTAACCATATTAATGAAAGTGATATTAACATCATTAAAATAATGGTGTGCCTGTTCCAGAAGAGCCTATTGATTAACAAATCAGCCAGCCACAGTACGACAGAGTCACCGGGTCAATAACATGCCCTCAATGGATATCAAATATGCGCATGCAGCAGGCTGATATTGTTAGCCATGTCTTGTGTGAGGGTGTTTTCACTGTCTGAAATCTACATACTACAGTAAAGAGCTTCTCTCTGAGTAATTGGCTGGAGTTTTCTTCCTCTTTAGTTCGCTCATTTTTCATAGCTTGCGTGGCTTTCCCGATTGCTGTGGTGCGCCTCCTGGCTGGTTGCTTCTGCCTTCAGCACCTTTCTTTTGCTAAGGTAGACCATGGTCTTACTCAAGTTTGGATATCTATATATGTACTTACATGTCTGCGCATGAATGTATGTAATTACTATCTACAGCAGTCCCCCCCTGCTCCTATTAGTATACACAGTTCTGCCTCGTGAAGGCCAGGAGTTGGACTTTTGCTGCCAGAGGTGATGAATGCACAAGCCATGGGGCTATGTTGCAAGGCTGACCCAAGTCGCTGACTCTAAACTCTCTGCCCCCGGCTATAACAGCAGTTTGGAACTGGGTTACAGTACGTTGACAATATAACACCTCAAACCCATAGAGGAAACACTGTCAATCCAGGGCCAATCCCGCCAGCCCACGTGCTGTGCTGGATCATCACCTGGTGGCCTCCTAATAGGTCTCTCGCTAGATGTAAAGTTTCAATACTGGTCTTGTACACCCCATTGGTTTCTGGGCTTGGAGAGGGATAACACAGTCCTCGTAGAGATAGTACTTTGGTACCGGATCCGGAGATTAGTCTCAACGCCAACTCCACACTGACAGACACAAGCCCTTCTCAGGGCATTGAACATCTGAAAGCCAATGCACCCCACTTAGCTGAACTACCACAGCCGAACCAAAAGGAAAGGGGTTAGCAGCATAGTTATTAGCAAGCTTGACCAATCCACAGCGTGGTCAGGAGTTCAAACTACCAGCACTTCCCCATGTCTGCACCCTGTAGCAGTGAACTGATCAATTCACAGTGTCATCCAGAGTTCACACCACCAGTATTCCCCCATGTCTACACCCCATAGCGGTGAAGGCAGTAGTGAACTGATCTATTCACAGTGTCATCCAGAGTTCACACCACCAGTATTCCTCCATGTCTGCACCCCATAGCGGTGAAGGCAGTAATGAACTGATCTATCCACAGTGTGGTATGAGGTTAGTTAGTTAGTTGACAGATCATCCTCATTGCACATTGAATCATTCAGTCCATAAGTGCTCGGATCCCCTCCTCAGCAAATCCCGCAGCGTGTAGCGGCTCACGATACCAGTTCTGTGTTGGTTTATCAATCTTCTTTGGCTACCTTCATAGTGCTCTTGTTTAGCCACACCTCTTTTAACTTGATGTTCTCGCAGCCTGACCATGGTTGTAGATTCACAGTCATCACTTGGTTCTCGCAAAATAACTTACTTCTCATAGAGCATTCAGAATATCAGCCTGGTCCATGGCTCATCCGCCTTCCACAGTAGCTTTACCTGCAAGCCTTTCAACCTGCTCATTTCCTTGTACACCCGCAAGCCCTGGCATGAAGATGAAACTAACCTTTACCAGCTGAGACCACTCCAGAGACAGCAACCACTCTCTTCGGATCCACCCCATCTCTATCCTCCTTAGCATACTCACTGAGTCACTAAGGAAACATGCCCTAGTGAATGTCTGTGTCTCGAGTCATGTTATTGCTTTACTTACTGCCATGACTTCCATAGTCAGGCTACTTGTGGTCAAAACAAAAGCACCAGAACCTTCCTTCACAATTCTCCCTCCGGCCTGAGCCGTAAAGGCCTATGAACTTCTCACTCGTCGAACGACCAACCCATCTGTGTAAATGACAGCATCACCCTCTAAAGAATTCTTGAAGATAAAAGCCTGTACTTCCGCCTCCACAGCAGCTGGATTTTCTTGTCTGCATTTTCTGTCTAGTTGGGTGCAAACTGAAAAGGATGTACAGAACTCTGTTGGCACTTGTACCCACTCCTCGCCAGGTTCTAAGTGCTCAAGTGAACACACCTGTTGAAGAATGTCTTCGGCTTGACCCATCCACGACTTTCCTCTTTTTAACCTGCTGCCCTTCACCTTCTTAACTTCACTATGCAGTGGATGTTGTGTGTTTGCATTGACTCTGAGGTAGGTACATGCTCAGGAAATTTGTATTCTGTCCCCTATTGTTGGAAAATCAAGAAGGTAGCGCATCACCCTGTATGCTGTATCTCTTGTACATCCAAGAATAATATGTATAGCTTCGTTCTGTATCCTTTCCATCTGCTTATGGCTGAGAGTCAGGATCGCCATCACGTACTCCAAAACAGAAAGGACCAGACCCTCGTAAAGAAGACATAGATGGCGCTGCTCACAGTTTTCTGCCGCCATCACTGCATCATAGCCAATCCCCGCTTGGCTTTTGTTAACACCTGGTCTATGTGCTCAGTATAAGCAAGGCTTCGATTGAATCGTATCACCAGGTAATTCATTGCCTGGCTCTTTCCACAGTCTCTGAAGACATATTAACAGTTGGTGTTGGAGTGTTGACAATATGGTTGTTCAAAGAGAACCATGTCACTGCTGCCTTTGTTGGGTTGACCATTGCCCCAGCTTAAACACATCACGTGCTTATGCAACTGAGTTCGATTTGTAGTTCCACAGCAATCTGATCTCTATCCTTACCCTGATGATACACTAACACATCATTGGCATACGACAATGTCCTCCCTGGTGTGGTCAGAAGTTCACACCACCAGTATTCCCCCACATCTGTCCATGGTTGTTTGTGTTGTGAACTGCATGTTCAGAAAATTGGCAGATGGATGGTTGCTGAACAAGCAGCTTTTCCCTTGTGCAGTAATGTGTGTGAAACTGCTAGTTTTCTATGACTGCTGCTTCCATCAACGATGAACTGTAATTTTAGTGACGGACTGTTGTGTTGGCATTCCAGCAGCAGTCTTAAGCACATATGCCTGTGCATGCTGTTGGTTTGTTGGGACTACAGTCCGTGCCACTTTCCACAGGTGACAATGAGAAGCATTTTGTGTGATATTTACTGGCACAGGAACAGAGTATTATGGAATGACCCTTTGCAGTGAAATTGTAACGATGTCTAATATATATCGCTATCATTATTTCCTCTCTTGGACAACTGATAAAGTCTTCTGGCACAGCTATATAAAAAAACAAAAAATAAATACACACACACACACACACAGCAATGACCAACTAAAAACCACAACATATGATCAAGAAGACAACTTTAAAAACAGGTGAACAAACACAACCATTGATCAAGCTGACAATGTAAAAACGTGAACTGACACAACACAGATCCTGCAACTACTTACAAATAACGATTTCATCATCCGTCAGCTGGTTGCCGATACACTCAAACTTGAAGTTCATCATATCTTTGGCAAAAATCCGTTGTGCTTTAGAAAGCTCTGGAAACATACAGAGAAATGTCTACATTCATTTAAATGTTTTATCTTCAATCCTGGGTGTAACAAGAAGATACAGGCAAGTTTCTAAACCTGGCAAACAAGACAGCTTCAGAAACACCATAATACAGGCAAGTTTCTTAACCTGACAAACTAAACAGCTTCAGTAACAAGATGATATGGGCAAGTTTCTCAACCTGACAAACTAAACAGCTTCACAAACATCATAATACAGGCAAGTTTCTTAACTTGACAAACTAAACCGCTTCAGTAACAAGAAGATTATGGGCACGTTTCTCACCCTGACAAACAGCTTCAGTAACAAGAAGATACGGGCAAGTTTCTCAACCTGACAAACTAAACAGCTTCAGTAACAAGATGATATGGGAAAGTTTCTCAACCAGACAAACTAACCAGCTTCAGTAACACAAAGAAGAAGGCAAGTTTCTCAATCTGACAAACTAAACAACTTAACATTTGTTGCAGGAGTATCCAACATATGCAGAACTGAGAAAACTATTTTAGCCAACACCTGCTACATTTGAAGACAAATTATATCCATCCATCCATCATATGCCATGCCGGTAAGCATGGGCGGTCATGATTCGCAATTTTACTCGTTCACCAGAGTCAGTGGATCAGCTCAGTGTTCCTGTCTCGACCATGCCACATGGTCAAACCATCCAGGTATTTACTTCTCTGTCTTCCCCTTGTTCTCTTCCCCTTGATCTTGCCAGTTGTCACCAAGTTCTCTAATTTATTTCTTCTCATAATTTGTCCAAAAAATGTTGACTGTCTATGTCTAATTTCTCTAATCAGTTTACAATTTTCATTTGTCTCCTGTAGTACTTGGTCATTGGTTTTTCTATCTGTCCATAGTATTCTTTGCATTTTCCTCAGAAACCACATTTCTGCAGCCATCAGATGTTTTTCAGCGTGACCGCACATTGTCCAAGTTTCACATCCATACAAAAGAACAGGCTCTATGTATCCTCTCAACACTCTTTTTCTCATTTCAATTGACATCTTTTTATTGAGCACAACCCACCACCGGCAACGCTGATCATCGAAAAGGCGATTCTTGTTCTAATCTCTTCAAGGCATCTCCCATCAGATGTTATGACTGTTCCGAGACAATTGTACCGATTCATTTGTTGAAGAATATTCCCATTTACTTGTATATCTACTACACAGAATGGTAAAGAAATCCTAATAACCTCAACCCAATGAATAGTGAAAATCACAACTTATATCTTAACATAGCAAAAACAAAAATAATGTATACAGATAAAACTACTATGCGGAAAGAAATATATGTTAATGAGGGAAAATTGGAGGTGGTGGAAAATTTTGAATATCTTGGGTTATTGATTACCAACAATGGTGACACAATGAAAGAAGTTAAAAGATGAATATCTATTGCTCTTCAAAGACTACAAAAGCTGAATAAATTGTGGAGAGGGATAGATAGAACTACAAAAATTACATTCTTAAGAGCATGCATCTTTCCCATTGCAACATACGCCTATGAGACCTGGACACTTACTAAACAAGCTGAACAACGCATAAATGCCTTTGAATATAAATGGTATAGTCTAAGAATATCTTGGATAAAGAAACGAACATATGCATCCATACTTCAAGAGCTGAATATTGAAGAAGGTTGGCAAGTCAAGACGATAAAACAAAGACGAGAACAATAATGGAAGGGTATATGACTAGAAAGATAGGAAGAGGAAGGTCAAAGAGAAGATGGGTGCAGGATGTGGGGGATGATCTCCAGATGGGTGTTTCAGACGTGGGATGTCTTGCTTATGATCGAGAGGTTTTCCAGAAGGTTGTTATGGGAGTGAGGTTCTGCAAAGGACATGCTACGGAATGAATGAATTACTTGTATATTACATTGTACGAGGGTAAGTTAATAAGTAAGTCACAAATGGCTGTAGAAAAATAACTAACTATGATAACAACTTGAAACCAGTTTATTTTTATACATACATTGTCCCTTTATTTCTCAACATAATTTCCACCAATATTGATGCACTTATCCCATCGTTTTATCAGTCCTCCCAAACCAGCTGCATAGAACTGCGTGCTCTGATTTCTGAGCCACGTTTTCACTTCACATTCAACTTCGGCGTCATTCGCGAAATGTCTCCCGCCAAGGTGGGAGATCAGTGGACTTAGCCCCTAGCGATTTCCCGTAAAGCGGTGCATAGTTGGGCAGAAAAAGTTAAGAGGGTGAGTCAATAAGTAAGTCACACAGTTCTGTGGGATGTCAGGTAAATGAAAACAAGGCATGCATTTCTATGCATCCGGCTTGGGAGCACTGATAAAACGATGGGATAAGTGCATCAATGTTGGTGGAAATTATGTTGAGAAATAAAGGGACAATGTAAGTATAAAAATAAACTTGTTTCAGGTTGTTATCACATTTTGTTATTTTTCTACAGCCATTTGTGACTTACTTATTAACTTACCCTTGTAGTATTTCATTCTTCCTAGTGACGACCACTAGTGTGTCTTCTTACAATTTAATTCTAACCCTAGTTGTTCACTGTGTGCAACAAACGCATCCACTGAATGTTGCAGATTCTGATCCTGCTCATTGTCTGCAATCAATCATGTATCATCTGCATATCTTCTTCTTCTGCGTTCATCCAGATTTTTTTCCGGACATGACTGCATTGTGTCTGTTTACAGCAGAGCTGCGTTCTTGCGCCGTTAGGCCGACACATCCGACTTCTGTGGGCATTTGTTGACCGGGTTAACCTTCCCGGGGATCTGCATATCTAATGTTATTGATGTTTCTTCCTCCAATGATGATTCCTTTCATATCTTGTACATTTCTGAAAATATTTTCACTATAGAGGGAAAACAGATGTGGAGACATTACACATCCCTGTCTTCTTCTTCTGCGTTCATACTGAGACTTTTTTTTCGGACTTGATTGCGTTGTGCCTGTTTACCAAAGAGCTGCGTTCTTGCGCCGTTAGGCTGACACATCCGACTTCTGCGGGCATTTGTTGACTGGGTTAACCTTCCCGGGGGTTTCTTAGGACGTTTACTCTCACTGTTGTGGTGTAATCCCCCATCCAAGCTGGCCCATTTAGAACAGCCAAAGACATCCTGGTCAGCCCTCAAGGGAAGACAGGGGTAGACCATGGGCATTCCCCGCCATCCAAGGAGGCTTCCATAATTGCAGAGCCGACACATAGCGCTCAGGTACTGGGCTCACCCAAGGAATCATCATGTCCTGCACATGGCTGCTTAACCTCACTTCCGTATATTGGGCCCTCCAGTCACCACAGGCTGTTCCTCCAGAAAACCAGAAGAATGCAGTCTCCAGATGACATCCACACAGTGACCTTTCAATTCGGACTTTCCATGTAATGGATTTCCTATCCAAGCAATATTCCATTTCGTGCCACTGGGACACTTTTTCCACCTTTTATGACGCCCACACAATGAGCTTTTGATTTTGGACTTTCCACGTAATGGATTTGCTAGCCAAGCAATATTCCATTTCATGCCTCTGGGATGCTTTTGCTACCACCATACCTGTGGTATGAAGTGTAGCATTCTAAGTACTTCTTCATGCACCTTTAGATGTCAACCTGAATGTAGTTAAAGTAAGCTGCAGGTCAACTTGAGCTTGTTGATATCTCCATAGAGCTTGTCCTCAAATGAAGCAGGCGTGGGCCAAAATATCTTTCTCTGTTCTGCATATATTGGGCACTCCTGCAGCAAATGTTTAGCTGTCATTTTACCAGTTCCACAATTACATTGATCGGTATCTCCTATCTTTAGTTTATTGAACAAGTGGTATTTCAGCCTGTTATGTCCTGTGCGGAGTCTGAAGATTGCCACTTGTTCACTTCGGTCGAGTTTGTAATATGCATCATCTTTCTGGTGGCCTGGATGCTCTGATTCCCATTTGGTTCTATAAGTGCTTTTTATAAACCTCTTTGCCTCATTATAGGTTATGTCTATGTCAGGCTGTGGTAGTCGTCCACCCTCTTTTGCTAGTCTGTCAGCCTCTTCATTTCCAGGTATACTGCAATGTGATGGGATCCACTGTATTACAACTTTTTTGGATTTCTGACATAGTCCATAGGAGTGCTGCTCTTAGGTCTGCTAGTTCTGTGCTGTTTTTGCTCTTCAGTATTGAGACAGCTGACTTTGCATCTGTGAAGATAGCTATTTGCTTCTCTTTATTTTCCTCCATCAAGAGCATTTCTGCTGCAGTTTTCAAAGCCTCTACCTCTGCTTTGAAGTTACTTGAAAATTTTCCAGTTGCCACTGACTGTGCTTTATTTCACTTCATTTTTTAAATTTAGGAGAATTCCTCCTCCTCCATTTTCTATTGAATTTTTGGCTGATCCATCTGTATATGCATGGGTCCAATTGCTACTTGGGTAATGTTCTTTTATGTAGTTTAGGGCTATTTTTCTTCTTTCTGTTTCATTCTGAGTGTTCTTTTTCTCAATACCAGGAATGTTTTCTATCATCTCAGGCAGTTGCTGCTGTCTCCAAGCTGGGAACTTGTGTGCATTGTAAATGGGTTTGACTGTTGATATGTTAAGTATGGGATCTGCCCTAATCTTTCGTTTTGCAGTTTCTACAAAGTTGCTACGCTTCAGTCTTCCCTTTCCAAAACCATTAAACCTTTTATACATGGGGTGGTCTGTCAATCTTCTAAATTTCTCTGCTTGTTGTTGGGCTCTACTATCTCTTCTATCCTGCATTGGTTGTAAACAAGTGATCTTTTCTAGTTCATTAATAGGCGTTGTCTTCAGGCTTCCAGTTATGATCCGCATTCCTTGATTTTGGACTCTACTTATTTTGTTAAAGTTTGACTTAGCTGCTGTTGCCCAAGCTATAATGCCATATTCCAGTACTGGCCTCACCCGTCCAGTGTATAACTTCTTGAGAACTTTCTCATCTGCTCCCCACGTTGTATCAGCAAGCTTTTTCATGATTGCCATTCTTTGCCTTGCTCTTGTTCGATTTTTCTCAACCTGTGTCTTCCATGTCAGGCTACGATCGAAGGTAACTCCTAGATAGTTTGGATTTTCTTCATGGCGCAATATTTTTCCATTCAATACCAGCTTAGGTTGCTGAGTTTTATTTGAGAGGGAGAACACTGTGCATGTTGATTTCTCCTCACTTATCTTCACTAGCCATGATTTTGACCAGTCCTCTAGCGCTAATAAGGCTTGCTGTATTCTGCTGTTAGCTGTACTAATATATTCTTCAGATGTCCATATGGCTAGATCATCTGCAAAGGAGGATGTGTGTACTCTAGCTGGAAAATTTTCTGTGATGTCATTTATATATGCTAGGAATAATGTTGGTGAAAGAGCTCCTCCTTGGGGGACACCTTGCTCCAACAGCATCTTTTTGCTGGTTTGTCCTTGTACTTTTGTCCTCGCAGTTCTGTTCTCAAGGTAGTGGCTGATCCATTTGTACATTTTCCCACAAACATGCATCTTTTGCAGTTTTACTTTCAGTCCTTCCTTCCATACTTTATCAAATGCTTTTTCTAAATCTACCCAGACTGCTAGTGTGAGCTTTATCTCTTGGAAGGCATCCCATCCCTGTCTCACACCTCTCTTAATAGGCTGATATTGACCTACTTCATCATTAATCCTTACGGCAGCTTGTTGTTTCTAATATATGTTTGTTATAATGGAAATCCTATGGAGATTTCAACAAGCCCAATTCTATTACTGTTTTCCTTGGATTTATTCATATCAACATCTGAAGGTGTATGAAGAAGAACAAGAAGAAGCATAACTGTTGTTAACCAGTAAAATAATTAATATGCACAGTTGATTACATGAAATCAAATCCCCTTGCCTGGGAAGGTTAACCCGGTCAACAAATGCCTAAAGAAGTTGAAAGTGTTGGCCGAAAGGTGCAAAATATCACAGCTCTGCTGCAAATAGGCACAACACAATTACGTGTAAAACAACATTCGAGACAAACAGAGAAGAAGAAGAGAAAATCTCCTTGCCTTTGAATTCATGAAGGCAGGTTTCACACTAATAATATTGGTATTTTAATGACGCATTCTGGATCTCAGTAAAGACAACACAATGAAAGCTGTCAGAAGTTAGTAGCTGTTTGTAATACTCTATGACAGCATCAATCGGTTGATGTCACCAGGAATTTCTCATTCACCATTCTTGCTTGTAAAACTCCATCAATCCACTGGTAGATGTCACCAGGGATTTATCATTCACCATTCTTGCTTGTAAAACTCCATCAATCCACTGGTAGATGTCACCAGGAATTTCTCATTCACCGTTTGTGCTTGTAAAACTATCTATGAAAGCATCAATCCACTGGTAGATGTCACCAGGGATTTATCATTCACCATTCTTGCTTGTAAAACTCCATCAATCCACTGGTAGATGTCACCAGGGATTTCTCATTCACCATTCTTGCTTGTAAAACTCCATCAATCCACTGGTAGATGTCACCAGGGATTTCTCATTCACCATTCTTGCTTGTAAAACTCCATCAACCCAATGGTAGATGTCACCAAGGATTTCTCATTCACCGTTCTTGCTTGTAAAACTATCTATGAAAGCATCAATCCACTGGTTGATGTCACCATGGATTTCTCATTCACCGTTCGTGCTTGTAAAACTCCATCAATCCACTGGTAGATGTCACCAGGGATTTATCATTTACCATTCTTGCTTGTAAAACTCTGTCTATGAAAGCATCAATCCACTGGCTGATGGCCCTAGAGATTTTTCACTGACAAGTTCTCCCTGCAATAACATTAATAATTACCAGGGACTGTATCTACAGCAACAGCCTGATGATAGACACATCCATTTAACCGAATCCTCATTGCACAACTACAAGCAGTTGTCAGACTAGCCGGAGAAACAAAATGGTTTGATGTACAAAGGGAAGTAAGACTTGATGACAAAGGGAAGTAAAACGATGTACAAAGGGAAGTAAGACTGGGTTGCATCCTCTACCAATACTTGTTTCACAGACTACAGCAGGACAGATGAGATACACAGGGTTTCCAGCACATTCATCCACTTAAATGAATCATCATATCATGAACAACAAAACAGCTGTCAGACAAGTAGGGGAAACATTAAATTGGTTTGACGTACAAAGGGACGTAAGACAGGATTTCATCCCATACCCATACTCGTTCAATACCTAAGCAGAAAGTGAAGTGAGAAATGCCAACAATTTATAAATCTGTGACAATTGTAATTCAATTATAATTGGCCAAAATCTGATTCCAGAAGTTAGATATGCAGATGATACAGTTCCGCCTTTTAAAGAATGCCAAAGGATTTGAACAGCAACATCTTGTCTGTCAAAAAAAAAAAAAAAAAGACAAGATGAAAATCTTTTCTTGAAGATAAATTAATATAATGTCCACAGACAAAGCAACATCTCAACCAAAAATTACAACCAACAATAAAGAAATAGAAAATGTCAGACTTTGAAAACCTTGGTGTCAAAATATGCAATAATGCAGACTTTTCAACATTAGCTGGAGATCAGCCACAGCATTGCTAGGTTTAACGGCGTGAAGAGCCAACAGCACAATACCAGCACACAAATCAAGTTTCCTGTGGTAACATGAGAATGTGAATCATGGGCCACTTCACATTCACTTAAGATGAACACTCAACCCTCTCTCTCTCTCTCTCTCTCTACATGTGTGAGCCGGCATGTTTCTAGGGATAATTTGCTGTTTACCTCTGATCCAAAGAGGAGTGGTTAGCCGAGTGGCTAAGAACGCCGGGTTCTCCTTTGGGAGACCCAGGTTCGAATCCTCGGTAAGATATGGATGTTTTACTGTTGGGAGAAAAAAGAAAATCCTAACCTGCACAGTTTGTAGCAACTGCACTAGACAGGCAGCCTTAATTCCTCAGGCTCAAGACCCCCCTGCCCTACACTGTAAGGTACTATAGGCAGTAAATGACAGTTTTTTTCATGACCTCTGATCCTAGATATGTAAAACTGTCTACTATGTTCAGGAGTTCAATGTAGTCAATAAAGACTGATGGTACCCCATGTGCACTTTAAGACATAATCTTTGTCTTCTTTTAACTAATTGTTACTACAAATTCAGAACCTGCATTGGAGAATGCAGATGGTAGACACTGTAGTTCTTTCTCAGAGTGGGTCGTAATTGCAGCAGCATCTGCAAACAGCAACTCTCTGATCAGTACTAACTTTGATCTTCTCCATCAATCTCTGAGCATTGTAGAGGCCGCCATCTAAACGTGAGTGAATGTATATACCACCATCCTGATCACGAAAAGCATATTTCAGTAGAAGTGAAAAGAGTATTACAAAGAGGGTGGGAGCTAGTATAAACCTTGCTTAACTCCACTCTTGATTTCAAACTCTTCAGAAGTGGTACCATGAAACTTGATTATATCCTTCATGCCTGCATGGAATAATTCCACAATGAACAGAAGAGATGGCAGGTAGCCAAACTTCTTTAGTGCCTTGAACAGATCCTCAAGACTGACAAAATTTATATATATATAGCGTCATCCAGTGCCTTGTCGGCTTGTCTGGGCGATCATGCTTCTCTACAAATTAGAATCTTCAATGGCATGGATCAATTTGTGTGTTGACTCCCCTCTGTGACACAAGAATTTTGTCTTGCTGTCTTACTCTATCTCTATTGCCACAACTATGTCACATGCTCCAGTTTTTGTCTTTTCATAATGTGGCCTAAAATGATGATTGCTTCTTTCTGATAAGCTGTGTTTGCAACTTAGCTTCTCTCATGTCCAGACTGCTCACTTTGGCTTTCTAATTAATGTTCAGCATTCTTCTATAAAACCACATCACCAAGGCTTCCAGGGATTTATTCGCCTACAATTTTATTGAGATAGCTACCCCACCAACTAACTCAACTCCTCTCAGTGACCACTGCCTGTGCTGCTCCACAGCTGCTTATTCAACATATTCACAGCTGACCACCAGACAAAATATATATAGGCCAAACCACAATCTGCTACCCAGTGGATGTGCCTAGTAGTAGGATAGGCTCCTTCATCAGAATATATATTATGCTGGACATACAATAAGATTTAGTAGACCATGTCAAACATAGTCCAAGAGAACTGCAATTAGACAAATTTAGCAATGTATTATAAGAAGAAAGATTCCTAATAAGGGATCAATATTGCAAAAGTAAAGTCCTAATAATGTAAATCACTTTATAATGCTATGTGGAGGCTAGGTTGGTTTAGCAGAACGGAGTGACTGTACACAAAATTTTGTGAATAGTATGAGCCGCTATACACAAAAACTTGTGGCTGGTCACGTGATGTCTACTTCCTTTTGACTACATTATTAATGTTTGTGGAACCATGTTTCGATAGTCTAGTGGTTAGTATCTCCGGCTGTCACGCGGGAGACTGGGGTTCGACTCCCCGCCAGCAATTTTAAAAAAACTTTTTAATCAATCAATCAGGTGCTGTCTCCACAATGAAGGTTGGCTGCAATGGATCTCCAACACTGTCTGTCTCTCACCTTGAGTGTACATTCTGTCAGGCTAATGTTCATCCATCACTTGATGATCCATCCCACTTGTATTGTTATCTACCTCTTGCTCGCTTGCCCTCAACCTTGCCCTCCAGTATGGTTTATAAAAGAGTATCATGTCTTTTAACACGGCCGAAATATTTCACTTGCCTCCTCTTTATTTCTTCCAAGTTTTTCTAGAACCTCTGCATTTGATTGTTTTTGTTTCCATGAAATATGACATATTCGTCTGTATATCCACATCTCCAGGGCTTCTAAGCGACTTTCTAGTTGCTTGTTTTAGGAACTAAAATATATATCACTGTACGTAGAGTGTGTCCTTGTCGACAAACATTGCTTTTGTGAGGTTTGAAGGAAAAGAACTTGCAAAAAATAAAAGACAAGACAAGAAGAGAGAATAATAGGGTATTCTTCAAATTTGTGTGTATAGCGGCTCGCACTATTCACAAAATTTTGGGCCAAATAATCACGTGACCAGCGACAAATTTTTGTGTATAGCAGCTCATACTATTCACACAATTTTGTTAATAGCAGCTCCCTTAGCAGAATGAATTAATGCAGGAAAACACTGCTTTCTTCACGGATTCAGTCATTCAAACAATCTCTTGCTCCAAAAAGGACATCGTCATCCATAAGTAGTACTAGCAGCAGTAGTAGTAGTAGTAGTAGTAGTAGTAGTAGTAGTAGTAGTAGTAGTAGTAGTAGAAATGAAAATCGGAAAATAACCACAGTCACGGGTGGTTGACTCACTGGGCGGGTACACAGGTTTATTAGGGACGGAAAAACAAATCGTTTCAAATTTGTTAGATACAGAATTCTAACAACAACGTGCGTTAATAAGCTGCAAGTACAGCTAAGTCTCTTACAACTCCCACATTATAACTGTAACTGTTTCTGAAAAAAAGCTAACAAACGCCGAACGGTGAGGCTACAATGATAATTTCATCAGCAAAGCAAATCAACGTACGTTTTGCTGCATTGTAAACATCTCTTCCGTGGTGAACCAGTTGCTTAATAAACTTGCTAGTCCGATCAAGCTCCTGCTCGTGCTCAGCCAACTTGGTGCGAAAGAAAGGACTGTCAGTCAGACAATCAGCGAACTCAAGCGGCTGGAGCCCCATGATGTAGTAACTTTATAAGGGAATTTTTTTACGAGTAAAACACATCGCCAAACTGGGTACACAGTGGCTTCTTGTCGTTTCCTGACTTCTGCACAATTGATTGTTGTGCGCATGCGCAGAAGGAAATAATTCGTTTTTGTTGTGGGTAAATAAAAGGCAGGGGTTTTATGCTTTCGCGTTCAGAAGATTTCATGATGATGATCATCATCATCATGTGTCCTTGCCAACTGGCGTACCCTGTTCATTTGTATGGATGTGAAACTTGGACAATGTGCAGTCAAGCTGAAAAACATATGATGGCTGCAGAAATGTGGTTTCTGAGGAACCTCTGAACCCTTGAAAGTACAACCTTGGCGGTGATGACGACAGAGGGCAGCGAGATGCCGACCACAGTATCAATCAACAAGAAAATTCAGCAGCTAGAGAGATTCATCCCAAGAGTCAGTCAATTTCCAGATGCCAGAAGGCCAGCCACAGCAGAGCACCATGTCGTAGTAAGACGGAAATCTGCCGGTACTGCGCCGATCACCACGCCTTCAAGGAGTGTCCGCTGGCCAAGCTGGACACCGACTTCCGAGCACCCAACAACAAAAGAAAGTGCGCCAACTGCCTGGGCAAGCAAGGAGCAAGATACTTAGGCTGTCCGTACCTTCCAAAGACACAGAGACGTCTTAAAGATCGCCATTACTACAAAGACCCCCATATAAGGACGCAATGCGGAGGTGCGAGACAGCCACGGGTATATCACAAGCTGAAAGAGATCAACTGCAAAACCAGATAGACGAGTTGAAGAAGCAAGTCAAGGCACTGCTGACGCCGACTCCGTCCAGCGACAATGAGAATCTTCTGGCTGAAATAAAGGAGATCCATCAAAACATCAAGCAAGAAGTGGAACATATGGCACTGATAAAGAAGGAGAACGAAAAAATCCTACAAACCACTAAATCAGAGCGAGAACTGCAAAAAGCTGAAATGGAACTCTTCTAAAACAAACCAACAGAGAGAAATCGCAGGATAAAAACCGAGAGACCGAGCCTGAACCGCAAGCTCAAGCCAGCAGCCCAACCACGACGCCCGAGACATACAAGGGGAAATCAATATCTCACCAGACATCCGAAGAAAACCGAGATTAGCACCCTGATGTCGGCACGGAGAGGCCCCGGAGACCTACCTTGGAGGAGCTACGAGAATCGGCAAGGATTGAGGAACTCAGGTGCCAGGAATTCAGAAGACGCTGGGAAGAAAATTAAAGAAGAAGCCCAAGAAACTCAGGAGACCGGTAGAATACCCAGAGAGACATTATGACCCTGACGATGGACCCGGCTACACGTACTATATAGAAGACGGAGAGATGATCCTATGGCTGACCGCAGAGGAAGAAATCGAAAGGCACCAGAAACTCAAAATGGAAAATGAAAACAGGCGCAGGGAGGAAAATAAAAACATCGAAAAGCTGCTACATGCAATACACACAAAAATACCAAATAAAAAGTCCCTATAAGGATTGCAACCAGTCAAGCCAGACGAACCAGCAGCCTTCACTAAGAAAAGACACCACCAGAGGAGACGGGCACAAAAAAACAGCCGCCCCCCCCCCTCACCCAGCTGACGACACAGACATAAAAGCCGGCAAAACCAGTCCGGATCAGGACCAACTTGTAAGAGCGCATAAGACAAGAATCAGGGTGAATAAACCCACAAAAACCACGGACCTCAACAATAACTACAGCTGAAATAAGCAGGTTGAACGAGGCCGAATTTTGAATTTTTGTTTTTAAACCAAGCAAGCAAGTTCTTTAGTATTGGTGCCATTTTGAACGTGAGCAAGTTTGAATATCTATGTTCACTTCTGACAATCGATGGACATGCGATGGCAGTAATTAAATAAAGAACAAACACTGTACTGCAAAAATCTGTTCATTTAAATCCTCTATGGATGGCAACAGAAAGAAGAGCTAAAGCCAGAACACTTTAAAAAAAATTGACTTCATTTCCCACCCAAGCGAAGTCCACACTTGTGTTAATATCTCTTTTACTGGAGAGTGCACTGAATTGATGTTTGCGTGTGGATTCGTCATCATCATGTACCGTGCCGATAAGCGTGGGCGGTCATGTTTCACCATCTCACACGATCACCAGAGTCGTGGATCAGCTCTCTATTTTTGCCACAACCATGCCATTTGGTTAAGCCATCCAGATATTTACTTCTCTGCCATCCCCGTGTTCTTTTCTCCTCAGTCTTGCTGTCACTAATTTCTCCAGTTTATTTCTTCTCATAACGCGTTGACTTTCTGCGTCTAATTTTTCCAATCAGTTTACGGTTTTAATTTGATTCTTGAAGGACTTGCTCATTTTCGTTGTTGTTGATCTTTCCATGGTATTCTTTGCATTTTCCTCAGAAACCACATTTCCACTGCCAGTAGAAGTTTTTCAGCTTGTCTGCTCTTTGTCCACTTCTCAGATTCTTACAGAAGTACAGGATCTATATATCATTTCAACACTCTTTTCATGTTACGTAATTTAACAGAGAATAGAATTAATACTAGAAGCCTAAGATGGTGACAAAGGTATTGGGGGGGGGGGGGGGGGGGGTGATATCTGCAATAGAATTAGCCCAGAAAACCAAGCACCCAGATATGATACATGAACGCCTACACCATTTTGCAGGTAACGTAGTGATGAAGATAATAATGCTGTCAGGGGACTTAAATGCCAACGCACCGTCTTAAGAGTTAAAAACTTAAAGCTCTCTCCCAGGGAATTAGCCAAGCAAACAGTATTGGGAATTCCCCATTGCTGCCAATTCCAATTCCAATTCGTTCGTCGACTTATCAATTTGGTTATAGTTGGAACACTTGTGGTGTATCTCGTTCTTCTTCATTCGTAAATAGAGATGCTTATATATGCTTCTCCGTTGCTGATTTGTTGTCATTGTTTCCGTTTCATCCTTGTAGTTTTACATGCCTGGACAGAGTCTCACATTAGTTAAGGTCTGGCATAATTGTGTACCCGCCCCGTCTTATGGTGTTGTTTCCTTCAGGGAGTTTTACCAGTCGTATCTCCTGGGGTTGATTGATTGACTGATTTAGGAATCGACATCACAGCATTCGGGGCATTCCCATAAGCGCTCCGTCCCCATCCTCAGAAGCCAGCGAAGAGTTCCAACCCTCAATAGTACCAGTAGCAATCTGATTATATGTCCGTCTCGCCTTTCCTCTGAGCGTCGATCGTCGGCCAGATCCCCTCGTCACCGCTCGCTGTCGCATTCTTGCCAGACCATGGTGATCCATTTGCTCCTCCGAGGTGTACACGTGCTCCCACAAGGCCGCAACAGGCGTCTTCCTTATCATGCATCAATACTCCACCAAGTTTTGCAGAGCCAGCCAATCTGTCCGGCTGTTCATTCCCCAGCACACCAGCATGCCCCGGAGAAAAAATCCAGACGATGCTTGTCACCCGTGACTTCCGAAGCGAAGCAAGCCACTCTGCACGAAGCTTGCCTGTCCTCACCCTACTCAGCATGCTTTCTGAGTCAGTTACAATCACGATGTGTGTGTGTGTCGTATTCTCCATCCAGCGGAAAGCTGCACTGACCGCCTCCACCTCCATTCTTAAGCTAGATGTTGTGGTATCATATGCCAGGCTCTCCTGCACCAAACGGCGACCATTAGCTTTTGCTAAGAACCCCCAGGCACTTCTCCTGCCTCTCAACACCGAACCATCTGTGTATATAATCACACCACCCGGGCGAGCATTATCCTGAATTAGTTGCTGGATTTCCACTTCCGTGGCCCCTGCTGGCCACTCCCTGCACTCCCGGCTCAATGTGATTATAACTATGCACAAGTCTGACTGCTCCGCTGGTACTCTGACCCACTCCTCTCCTCGCCTAATGTTCTCCAAGATGCTCACCTGTCTGATCGTATCCTCCGCTTGAGCCATCCATGATTTCCCTCTTATCAGTCGCTGACCCTCAACTACTTCCAGCGCCTCATGCAACGGGTGATCTGTGTCAGCAACTACTCTGAGGTATGCCTTCGCCTGCATCACCTTGAGCCTACCAGCAACAGTCGGCAAACCAAGGATGTAACGAATACACACGACTGGGGTGTCTCTGGTGCATCCCAGAATGAACCGCACAGCTTTGTTCTGTATGCGCTCTAATTTCGCCAATTGATACTTTGAGACATTGAGCAGTCCTAGTCCATAATCAATCACTGAGAGAATAAAGTGCTGGTATAGTGTGAAAAGCATTCTCTGCTCTGTGTCCATTGCAGCCATAGTTTTAAGTGCATTGAGTCCCTTTTGAGATCTTGTCACAACCGACTCCACATAGTTCTTGAAGGACAGGCTCCTGTCAAATGTGATTCCCAGATACTTCAGTTTGTTCTCTCTGTTGACGCTTCTACCATCTATCGTGAGGCTTGGAACAACAGTTCTCACAATCCTGTTGTCCAGAGAGCACCACAAAACAGCTGCCTTTTCCGGGTGGATGACAGCACTCATTTCAGTGCAACTGTCAATCACTTTGTCTACTGTCGCCTGTAACTCCTGGCCTGTTTGCTCCCTATCTCTCCCCTGCCTATATGCAAGAATATCATCTGCAAATGTTAGTATCCTTCCAACCCCTGGTGCTTCTAGGTTTGCAATCTTACTCGTATACACGTTAAAGAGCACCGGTGAGATTGCAGATCCCGGTGGCAGTCCCGTGGTTAAATTATGTAGCTCTGAGGTCCATGTACCCAGACGGAGAGCAACCCGACGAGAATGCAGGACGGTTGCTATCCAGTTCGTCAACCAGGGATTTACCCCCTTCTCCATCAGTGCGGTCATCAAAATATCATAGCGAACTCTGTTGTACGCATCCTCGAGATCAAGCGCTGCCGCCATCGTTTCCTGGGGTTCCATCTATTACCCCGTCTTGGTTGGTCTTCGAATCTTCTTCGTCGTCTCTGATACCGTGTGTCGTGGACGGGTTGAAAGCTCGATCTTGGTGGAGAGTAATTTCTTCTCCTGGTCTCCGTCCAATCTTGATCTTGGTCGCTGTCATTCTGGCGTTCTTCCTCCTCTTCTACTTCTTCTCCTCTCTGCACTGGTTATCTCGAGTGTCGAGTTTTCTCTCGACAGCATCTCCCTGATCTGATTGTTAGTGAGATGGGTTTTGACTCGTTTGTTGACCCATGCTTTCATCATGCGGTGTCGATTGGCTTCTACTGTGATGCCGTGGGGAAGCTTGATGTCGGCTTTCTCTTGTTGCGAAATCTTCTGCATTAGTGCGGTGGTCTTTGAGTTCCTGTTGATGGAGACCACTACTCCATCCGGTTGCACAGCTGGGCGACGCTGTGTCTTCCCAGCTCGTTTTCCAACAGACTCAGTATCTTGTCTGTTGGTAACGCCGATTTTTTAGCCTCCCCATCCCTGGTTTGTTTCAACAGGATTCTGCCGTTGAAGTCTTCGGTTGTGGTGTCCTCCTGTGTGGAGGTCTTTGGTGAGTTGCTTGGCTACTTCTCATTGTGTTGTTGTGGACTTCCGGGCTGCTGCTGGCTTCAGTAGTTTCTAGCGTCGATACAGTCACAGCTTCAGCTGATGTAGGAGTGGGACTGCTGTGTGTCGCCACAGATTCAGCAGCCTTCCTAACCTCTGCCTTCTTCTTCCCGGCTGCATACATTCCGTGTCTTATCGTGACACTTTTAATGAGAGGAATCCGCTACACTATCTGATTGCGATCTGCTTCTTGATAGAGCGAGCGAGTCGAATGTGATGTGATCCATTGCTGAATCACACTTCTGTTTATGTCATTGTGATCAAGTGCCTTGCCAGTTGGCGTAGGCGTTCATGTCTCTCAGCAGATCTCGGTCTTTGGTGTTCTGGATCAACTCTGCTGATGAGATTCCCTCATGATACCGTCTCAGTTTATCCAGCATAATTTCTCTTGGTCTGCTTTTGCCTCTTTTCCCATTAATTTTTCCAATTGTCACGAAGTTCTGCAATGCCTTTCTTCCCTTCATTAATCGAAGAAAGCTGCTTGTCTCTTTCTTAAAGCTGTATATAATGTTCTAGTTCCATTAGCCTCTTTCAGGCAGTTGTAATTAATTACTCTGGCAGCCCACGAAATTCGCAAGTTTGTTTATATAAAAATTATGTATGACTCCTGCGAAAAAAGGGAGAGATAAATACAGACACAGGGTACATAACTTACAACGAAATCCAGCAAGGAAAACGTGAATAACGGGAGGGGGGGGGGGGGGGGGGGGGGGACACGCAATAAATGAAATTAGAAACAAAAAATAAGATAAAAATAAGTTATACCACGACACAACGAACCGACGTTTCGATCATAATAATCTTCATCAGGAACAACACAAGCAGATCTAAAGAAAAACATGTAATAAGAAAATGTAATTGAAAATTAAAACATACATACAAAAAGTGTAGGTGTTGAAACGTTGCTAGCGTTTTCATAAACTTCGTTTCTCGGAGGGCGCCGCCATGATGTTGATGATGATGTACACATTGTTTTATTTCCCTATGACTAAATAAATACGATATATATATATATCTATATATATATATATATATATATATATATATATATATCTATATATATAATATATATATATATATATATATATATATATATATATATATATATAAAATGCGATGTCTGTCTGTCTGTCTGTCTGTATGTTACTTATTCGCTCGCGAACGGTCCATCTGATTGAGATGACATTTTCTAAACGTCTTCTTCTCATTCCGGTGCTGCCAACTGTCATAGTTTGTTAGTTTACAAACAGCTATTCACGTAATAAAATTTAATTTTGTTATTTACATTATAATGTATATATAGCGAGGGAACATAACTTAAGAAAAGTTAAATCAAGGGACATAACTTTTAGTAGCATTGCTATATATTTTATATATAATTGTTGCATTGTTATCAAAGCTTTATAAAATGTTTGTCTACAGTTATTTACAGGCATATGCGTTATAATATATAATGATAAAATCTTTAAGGCATTTTTAAAGTCTTCATAAAAATAATGCATCTATTTTAAATACGTGAACATTTTCTAACTCATCTTTTTATTTTTCTTCGACATCTATACAGTCATCCCAGCATTTATTGAGTTTTCGTGATATCTTGGTAAATTTACGTTCAGTAGTTTCAGATTCTTCTCGGCCTTTTGGCTAAGATCCGAGTGTATTTTCTGGCTTTCAGTAGTACACTTGGTCTGGTCGGAGGCCGGGATGATCCTTCTTGGTCATTTAGCTAGGATCAGACGCATTTGCTGCACCCCCCCCCCCCTCAGTAGTGCGCCTGGTCTGGTCGGGGGCCGGGGTGATCAAACCACCTCACATAGCTTCACCTTAAATGTGGGCCCGTTGGACCACAGTGTATCACAGTGAGACTAAGGGTCCACGCCAAAAAAAAGGGGGGGGGGAGGCTGGGGAACCGCCAAATCCACCAAAATAAATAAATAAATAAAAATTGCCCTATTTAGTTATTGGGATGAAGATTGTTCTCTTCCAATCTTTTCGCCATATTTCCGGGAATGGGAACGGGAGCTTATATGACTACTAATATGAATTAAATGAGACGCTCCCACCAGGTACTGGGCGAAGCCGGGCGGGGTCGACTTTTTTGGGAACGGGAACGGGAGCAGGGGCCGATAATGAATAAATGAGAAGCTCCCCGCAGGAGCTGGCGAAGCCGGGCCAGGTCGTCTTTTGTGGGAACGGGAACGGGAGCAGGGGAAGAACGCCCTCCGCCAGGGGCTGGGCGAAGCCGGGGCGGGTCAGCTAATATATATATATATAATATATATATATATATATATATATATATATATATATATATATATATATATCTATATATTATATATATATATATAATAATAATAATAATAATAATAATAATAATAATAATAATAATAATAATAATAATGGGGATTGAGTGGTCTCGAGGTATGGTGTCTGCTTCGAGTGCTGTAAGCCCCGGGTTCAAGCACCGGTGAGGATCGGGATTTTTTCAAAATGTCCCCTGGTCTCTGTGTAACGAAACGCCAGTAGCCCATGTCCTTATGCCTTCTTTGGGTTCGGGAAACAGCGGGAAACCCCTTTCGGGAATCCTCAGTTCTCCTATCCGCTCAACTCCCCTAGAAGATCTTCGGATCTTCTTAAGAGAACTAATAGAAGTCTTACTTTTCTTCGGGAAAACCAGATAGGGCGCCTTGCACCGAATACGCACTTGTGCAATTTCTTGGGCAATCAATGTCCGTCTAAACAACAACCGTTAGTTCTCTGCACTATGTCTTGAAAAGTTAAAGATTTTGACATCCTGGGTACAAAATACTGGTGGAAATTTTAATGGTAGAGAAAGGTAAGAGTGGGTTTGTTGATTCATGCCCGACCTTGGCCTACGAATCACTGGTGTCTAGACTGGGGAGACGAATTGGCGAAAAGCCAGTCGTGCCATATCGGTAGGGTGTCAACAGCTGGCCAACCCAGCTAGGCGTCTTATTCTTGGCCTAGCCTTTGAACGAATCCGAGCACTATTTTTCACTCGATGATTTTGCTTGTTCTTGGCAGCAGAGGGGCTGTTATTATCTTTCTTCCTACAACCTGGACTCTGTATAGTGTCAGCTTTAATTGGAATATAAGCATGACATATCTACTGTCTGCAGGAATGAAGGGAGGGCTCCTTGGGGACGGGCACCACCCACGTCTGTTCTATTTACCTAAGGCGGAAGAAGGTCCGCACTGTGCTATCTCTTTCATCTTTTAGCAAATATGGTAGTCAGATGGACCAAATAGGCATTGGTTGTTAAGATGATTCCAGTGAGAGAAATAGACCACTTCATCTCACTGGGAAGAACAATAAATCATTGAAACAAATTCGTTTATGCGAGGCACAGCCTGTGCATTGCGGCGACGGCTCAGACGAGAGCAGCGGCCGGAAAGTGTAGTGCCTTCTTTCCTATTCTTAATAAGGATAGGGAACTAAACTTCGTTCCATACAGAACCACCACTATACTACTCGTTAAGCGGGAAAGGGGGTTGACTAAAATAACCACAGAGTGACCAAAACCTAGAGCACTACCGAACCGTATGAGCCAAAAGAGGCAATTAAGTAGGGCACCGAAGATGGGACCCAAGAACACTGAGTATGATGTACACGTTCCCCTACACATATTAAAGGAGAGGGGGGAACACACATAATTACCCACACACCCCACAAGAGCTTTGTCGTGAGAAAGGCAGGGTTTGCAAGTGAGAGGGAAGCCAGGAAACGAATGTGCCCAGTAATAATAAAGGCATGGCATGAGAGAAGAGAGTGAATCTTGTATGAAGAGAGGATGTAATGTTCTTAAGGTCAAACGACAGGTCTATACAAGCTGGAGGCGTAGTCTAGAAAGGACGTAGCCAATCCAGGGGCTACCTGACAGGTCAGGCCCATTCACTCGGGCCTCCTATCTAATTATTTTAGTGAGGTTTATGATGTCAAATTTATTAGACTGAGGCCAATATTGGTCCTCAAGATTGCGATACTTGAGTTAGCCCGGAAGCTCACTAATCTCTGTCCTCTCCAGGGTCCTCCTGGAAGTGAAAGGAGCAGAACGTATCTGCAAGGCCACGAGATAGTCACCTGACGCAATATTCAAGTGAACCATGGACTTTCAAGTTATTGGCCGTACCATGCAAAATGCACCATCCAAGGGATAGAAGTACGACTAGTCCGGAACGAGTGGCAATCTTCAGTGCTAGCTCAACGCAAGTCATCTCGTCGACATAGGGTCCAGTGATCTTATATTCTTGTTTGGACATACACCTATTTTTCCAGTCATCACAATCCTTGTCAGTGACAGTGAAAGGCACATACCCATTCCCTATTCACGAACTGTTCCCCTTGTGTTCATTCTTACTCAAAAGAGTGCCAAGTGAATCCATGTGGCTTGGAAGCACAATAGACTGACTACGCAGAGATGTCCACAAAAACCCGGAAGCCAAATTCTACTGCGGCCGGTTATTCTCACCACTTACCAGGAAGGAAGGAACTGATGACACATTCGGTGAGGTTGATGTGGACTGAAGGGACAGTGTCTTAAACCTGGGTCTATGATGACAAGAAATAAGAGGCTCTGTGCCTGGACTGAAAATTGTACCCCTGTTTGTTTGTAGAGAACTATCTGTTTCAACTGCCTTGATCTCTTCCTGTGCTGTCCTTTAGTAAATTGTTAAATTGAAGTTATATGTTACTATGACTAAGGTGATGTTATCTGTTGTCAGCCAGAAAGACACCTCAGGGAGTAGGTCCTGGGGTCAAAAGAGAGAGAGTGACAGTGAGTCCGGGGAACGAAGGAGGGTTGGCAGACATCGACCTATCCCAGCCAAGGCTAAAGAATAATAGGGAGGTATTATGACAGGGGTATTTGGAACCCTCCACTTAACTTGTTACACTCTGGATAGTGAGATCGGACGCCCGTGTGTATTGTTGCGCACAGAAAAAAATCCCTTGGCAGTTTGAAATCGAAAAAGTGTAGCCCAACGGCGCTGCCCGGGCAAGATTTCGAGTTAAAAATCTACCCAAAGTATTTCACGATCCTCGCCGGTGCTACGGAGTTCGTGCACTGAGCTGAGATTCTCCGGACTCGGGCTTGGGTTAGGAGCAGAACGGAACACTTATGGGTTACACCTGTGTGCCGTGATGTTGATGTCGAGTTAAAAATCTACCCAAAGTATTTCACGATCCTCGCCGGTGCTACGGAGTTCGTGCACTGAGCTGAGATTCTCCGGACTCGGGCTTGGGTTAGGAGCAGAACGGAACACTTATGGGTTACACCTGTGTGCCGTGATGTTGATCTGTCGACTAAACTAAACATATAAAATATTTCAGGGGATGTAACCTCAGACAAGCCCTTCTCAAACACAAACAGCAGTTACATTTCCTTACTTGACGCTGTCAATGTTAACGTGATTGTGTTTGCACAAGGTGGCTCAGTTTGGAACCCCTTAACTGACGCATGCCATAGTATGGGGTTCGATTCTCACTAGATATATCTTACCGATATTGGCTACGTAATTCAAGACAATACGGTTTATTATCTGTTTCTTCTTATGTTCCATACCGCGTGGCTTTGGTGATCATGTCTGTCCACAGCTCATGTCTTGTGTACTGCAAATCATGTCTGATACGTATATTCGTCCATGACATGATGTCAAACTGTCCAGCATCACCTCTCTCATCTTCCCTTGCCTCTCCACTCTTGGAGCTTTCCCGTTGTCATGACGCGCTCCAGCCATTTCTCGCCTCGTGACATGCCCAAAAAGTGGACTGTCTTCATCTGATGTAAGTAATCACTTCCTTTAGTGAGTTCTTTCAAGATAGAAACATAGATCTGTATATCAACATGATAAATGTGAACATCGCGGAACAACTACTTGCAATGGGAGATGAAACTACAACAGATGCAAGGTCTAAAAACATAAGAGCTAGACGATATAAATGGAGTCTTTTGGAAGAGATGAGTAGAGTTAAGTCAAAAACCTTCATCACAGCACTCGGTAAATCCCCACACGTTCTCCATTTTATATTCAACAGCCAGCGAAGAGTCCCAATACGAATGATTCCAGTAGAATATGTGTCCGTCTGGCCTTTCCCCGAGACAGGCTTGGAAGTGGTCAACCAAGGCTACTAAAAGATGTATCCCGTAAATAACCTCCTTGTGGGCTCAAACACATACCTTCAGACATGGGTATGGGGGGGGGGGGGTGTTATAATCAACAGATCTGGAGGTAGAGTAAGGTGTAATGTACATGAATGAAAGACTACATTAGTTCACACTTTTTAAATGTACTTGAACGAACGACAACATTAGTTCACATTTTTTAAATGTACTTGAACGAACGGCAACATTAGTTCACACTTTTTAAATGTACTTGAACGAACGGCAACATTAGTTCACACTTTTTAAATGTACTTGAACGAACGACAACATTAGTTCACACTTTTTAAATGTACTTGAACGAACGACAACATTAGTTCACACTTTTTAAATGTACTTGAACGAACGACAACATTAGTTCACACTTTTTAAATGTACTTGAACGAACGACATTAGTTCACACTTTTTAAATGTACATGAACGAACGACAATATTAGTTCACACTTTTTAAATGTACTTGAACGAACGACAACATTAGTTCACACTTTTTAAATGTACTTGAACGAACGACAACATTAGTTCACACTTTTAAATTGTACTTTAACGAACGACTACATTAGTTCACACTTTTAACAAAGTTATTTGCATGTCTTGTACAGACCATCGCAGTCAACTTCAGCATTTTTGGCTAATCGTTATGTGTTAGCTAGTTGACATTCAGTAGTGTACCTGTGTTTTGTGAGCGACCGATGCTGTTACCATTGTATTAAAACCAGCACAAGATGACCAGCTTTAAAATCGCCTGCAGCTGTGTTTCTAACTCGGTATGCGGGATTGCGAATTGTGTTCGTAAGTCTTTCGCGTCAGAGCGGACTCACACTTTAAAGTGTGTGTGTGTGTGTATGTGTGGGTCTGTGGTGTGTGTGTGTGTGTGTGTGTGGGGGGTGTGGTATGATATCCGCCTCGAGATATGGAGGTCCCGGGTTCAAGCCCCGGTGAGGACCAGGATTTTTTTTTCCACGTGGACTTCTAGTAATAAAATTTCTCCTGGTCTCTGGGTAATGAGATCGGACGCCCGTGTGTATTGTTGCTCACGTAAAAAATTCCTTGGCAGTTGGAAATCGAAAAAGAGTAGCCTAACGGCGCTGCCCGGGCAAAATTTCGAGTTAAAAATCTACCCAAAGTATTTCAGGATCCTCGCCGGTGCTACGGAGTTCGTGCACTGAGCTGAGTTTCCCCCAGACTCAGGTTTGAGTTAGGAGGAGAACGGAGCACTTATGGGTTACATCAGTGTGCCGTGATGTTGATCCTATCGACTAAACTAAACTAATATAATATATATATATATATATATATATATATATATATATATATATACACACTAGCTGACCCGGCCCGGCTTCGCCCAGGCCCTGAAGGGGAACTATCTATCTATCAGTCTGTCTGTTTGCTTGTTTGCCTGTCTGTCTGTCTGGCTGACACGGCCAGGCTTCACCCAGTCCCTGGTGGGGAGCATCTCATTTAATTCATATAAGTAGTCATATAAGCTCCCGTTCCCGACTATCTGTCTGTCTGTCTGTCTGTCTGTCTGTCTGTCTGTCTGTCTGTCTGTCTGTCTGTCTGTCTGTCTGTCTGTCTGTCCCTTACACTATGTTACCTTGCAGGGCCTGTCCTCTTAGACAAAGTTGAACCATTCACAAGCCAGCGGAAACAACTGTTGCATTTAACCTTTATTGTTGTACCATCTGTTGTATGTATTCGTTGTTGTATATATCCTTTGTTGTATATATCCTTTGTTGTATATATCATCCAATGCCCCTCTTCTCACCGGTGGGGCGGACACCGGACAGCTGAAGTAAAATGTTGACCTATCGTCCTTGACTTGGGGACGTAAATTACAAGTACCTCTGAAGTCGGTGTGGGTTCGCCTGATGACGAGGGACACTGTTAATAGGGATAGCTAATCCACATGCAAATTTAAGTCCATCACTACTATAAATAGTGTGTATGGACTACGCTTGAGTTCAAAGCGAGCAAGCGAGAGAGCACAACAACCAAACAAACAAACAAACAAACAAACAAAAACAATTAGGTCATAGATTTAATATCATATGTTCTTTGCAGGAGGTTGTGATCAACCCCCAGGTTCATTTTCTCGGCAATGTTATATTTCAGAAGTTTGCCATTGCTTTCTGAACGACAAGTCTGCATTTAAGTCCAACTTAAAGCTGGAGTAAAATAGTGTTGAAGTGCTACAAAGAACCTGTACTTTTGTATAGAACGTGTACTTTTGTATGGATGTGAAGCGTGGACAATGAGCAGAAAAGCTGAGAAACATCTGATGGCTGTGGAAATGTGGTTTCTGAGGAAAATGCAAATAATACCATGGACAGACAGAAAAACCAACGAACAAGTCCTTCAAGAAACAAATGAAGATCGTAAACTGATTGGAGATATTAGAGACGTAGACAGTCAAAATTGTTTGGGCATGTTATGAGAAGAAATGAATTGGAGAAATTTGTGACAACTGGTAAGATCGAAGGGAAGAGACTAATGTGTGTGTGTGTGGGGGGGGGGGGGAGACCGAGAAGTAAATACCTGGATGGCTTGGCCACGTGGCATGGTCGAGAAGGGAACACGGAGCTGATCCACGACTCTGGTGTTCAAGGGAGATGCAAAACATAACTGCCTACGCTTATCGGCATGGCAATTGATGGATGGATGGACTTACAGAAAAACCAATGAACAAGTCCTACAAGAAGCAGATGAAACCCGTAACCTGATTAGAGAAATTAGACGTAGACAGTCAATGTTTTTGGACACGTTATGAGAAGACATAAATTACAGAACTTGGTGACAACTGACAAGATTAAGGGGAATAGAACAAGAGGAAGGCAGAGAAGTAAATACCTGAATGGCTTGCCCACGTAGTATGGTCGAGACAAGAACACTGAGCTGATGCACGTCTCTGGTGTTCGTGTGAGATGGTGAAACATGACCGCCCATGCTTACCAGCAGGCACATGATGATGATGAATGCAGGTGTAGGGGTTGACCCGCTTTTCTCGTCATCAGCGTACCGGTCACGGATACGGCGCAGATTAAAGACCAGTCTGAATATCAGGAGTTATGTCCCCGTGTATGCAGATGACCGCCTCGCCCGCCACGCCTTAAGAACGCTTGCCTGCAAGGGAATATTCGATTTGAAAGAGAGGGAAATCGGATGAGAAAGAGGAATCCAACGCTATGTGAGGAGGACAGCAAGGAACATAGACAAAGTCATGTGTTAGATTCAGCCAATTTAGTTATATCTGTAACTGGAATTTGATATTCGTATTTTCTGATAAATATATTCGGACGGTATGTGTATATTAAAGATGCTTCGATTTGGTTTGCATAAATAGCAATTGTAAAGTTAAGTGGTTGTCTGATTGTATTAGCTTAGATGGCAGGGTTGTTTGTGCTATAGCGTCTCATGACTTGGGTCTCGGATAGATCCCAAATAGAGGTAGGTGATATCCCAACCAATATATCTCTGAGACTGACCCACTTTCGTAAAATGGGAAACGAATATTTTCTGGATGTCATCATCATCATCATCATCATCATCATCATCATCATCATCATCATCATCATCGTCTTCTTCGTCGTCTTCATCGTCTTCTTCTTCTTCTTCTTCTTCTTCTTCTTCTTCTTCTTCTTCTTCTTCTTCTTCTTCATTCGTCATCACGGTCCTGTCTCTCCTCCTTCGTTGGCCGTACATGTTTGGTGGGACATTACTTCTTGCCTTAGGTTTGTTTACAGCAGTGCTGTGATATTTGCTCAGATGGCCTATTATTTCCATCACCTGGAGCAGGCCTGGGATATCCTGGCACGATGATGTCTTGTAGGTCCGAGTGCACACATGGGTAGATGGACAGTTTTTTCTTTACTTAACGGATAAGTGCAGACATGAGAGTATCTCCCCAGCTACCACACTAGCGCGCTAGCTATTGTCTGCCTGAGCTGACCTTACCTTATTACTTATTGGCATACTCCGTGGTCGAGTGGTTACGCCACCTGCCTTCCCCACCTAAGGTTGTGGGTTCGATTCAGGGCTTCGTCGTTCGGTCCACGAATGCAATTTTCTCTTAGACTCCTGGGGGTCGTCACTAGAGCTCAAAGTTCATGCTTTGTGCGACACTTTTTATCAGGCCGTCCTGCAGAAAGAGACTGAGCCATATGGGATAAAACCCGGTGCAATGCAGTCAATTTTTGAAAACTTAATACACCCTTTTCAACACCGTTTACCTTTTCAACACTTTTTACCTTTTCAACACTGGTTACCTTTTCAACACCGTTTATCTACTGAAATGAGTTGACATTTACACCATCATCATGTACACCTCTGAAGTTGGAGTGGGTTCGCCTGATGGCGAGGGACTCTGTTAATAGGGGAATCTAATCCACACGCAAAATTCAGTCCAGCACTACTAGTAATGTGTATGGATTACGCTTGATGTCTAAGCGAGCAAGCGAAAATAAAAAAATATCATCGTGATAAGCAATAGGTGTTTTTCAGCTTGTCTGTTCATTGTCCACGCTTCACCTCCATACAAAAATACAGGTTCTATGTAACATTTCAACACTATTTTTCGCGTTACAATTGACATCTTTGTACTGGTCAATATGATTTCCATCTTGCAAAAGGCTACCTACAATTAGTTTTGCGCATGGATTAACTTTTCCTATTACCAGTGTCCCTCGCCATCAAGCAAACCCGCTTCGACTTCTGAGGTACTTATAATTTGCGTCCCCAATTCAAGGACGAGAAGTCAACATTTTAGTCTAACTGACCGGTGTAGGGGTTGAACCCGCTATCTCGATATCAGCACACTGGAAGCTTCAGAGCGAGGGCTGCTATCCATTCGGCCGTGCTGACTGCCATTTACGTCCAGTTAATTGATTGTAGCACCCTTTTACACTCGTAAGTTCCGTCCGAACAGTGGACACATTGAGGACTCTCTGGCTTATCGTATCCTATCTGTTCCGATGAACACAAATGCATGCTGGTTAGTTTTCGTAAAGAAAGCTGCTAAAGGCAAGCGGTTTGACTTCATTGCACCGGGTTCCTTCCCACACTGCTCGGTATTCTTTCTGCACAGCGGCCTGCAGGAAGCGTCACACAGAGGGCATAAACTCCGCATCTCCCGCGACGACCTCCCAGAGTTCTCGGACACAATTCCACTCGTGAACTGAATGACGAGTTCAAGAAACAAATTCTCGATGCGGGGGTGGGGGTGGGGGGGGGGGGGGGTTAGGAAGTGTGTGCTTTCAATCACTTTGAATGTTTGAATTCAATCGTAATTAATACGCGTGCTACTACTATAAGTGCACTGGACTAAATTTTGCGTGTGGATTAGCTTTCCCTATTACCAGTGTCCCTCGCCATCAGGCGAGGTCATTCCGACTTCAGAGGTAACCTAGATATAAACAACTGCCCACTTGACGTCATTGTTTTTGACGTGGACAAACACAGCTGTTGATATTGAGGCTTCATCGGCTGTCCGTGTTTTTGTGGTTCTTGCATGGAAATATGCCTCTTGTTTTTCCACTTTGTTCTTGCAGTGATTTAATTAGTTCCCCAATTCCCATGTTTCATGTCAATAATTATATTTAGATTTTTCCATTCCAAACTGTGATCAACATGATCATGATCATGATCATGATCATGATCATCATCATCATCATCATCATCATCATCATCATCAATCATCATCATCATCATCATCATCATCATCATCATCATCATCATCATCATCATTGTCACAATTTCCACCACGACCCATCATCACCATCAACCATCATCATCAGTATCATCACCATCACTATCACCCTCATCACCATCATCATCACATGTGCCTTGCCAGCTGTCATAGACATTCATGTATTTCCATAGATTTCGGTCTTTGTTGCTCTGGAACCAAATCTGCTTATCATGTTCCTCTGTGTCAACGTCTCAGTAAATATATATGTATATATCTCCAATATATTGTGTGTGTGTGTGTGTGTGTGTGTGTGTGTGTGTGTGTGTGTTGGGAAGAAGAGAAGAAGAAGAAGAAGAAGAAGAAGAAGAAGAAGAAGAAGAAGCAGCAGCAGCAGAAGAAGAAGAAGAAGAAGAAAGCAGCAGCAGCAGCAGCAGCAGTAGAAGAAGAAGCAGCAGTAGAAAAAGAAGAAGAAGAAGAAGAAGAAGAAGAAGAAGAAGAAGAAGAAGAAGAAGAAGAAGAAGAGTGCATAAACATAGCCCCACGGGTATAATCAGCATTGTTTTCTATTATCTGCCAAAGAGCACTAAGCACTTATGTTTTTATTTCTGAAGTGCAGAGGCGTCGGTTCTGCCTAGAATCAACAATCTGATATGTTATGCATGAGCCAAAAATTGTTATCAAATTCCTGTTATCAATTTCTTTTTAACAAGATTGTCACGCGAAATTCATTTTTATAAAGTTTATACTTTTTATCTTGTTTGCCATGCAGTGGCGTCACAGGGGTTGGTGTCACCCAGTGCGGTAAACTCTTGGTGTCACCCCTCTAGACTTTCACCATGGTCTTCTTCCGAGTGTTCCTGTACCATATATAATCGCATATAGTAATTTTTGTAAAATAATTCAAAAAGTTAATAAGGACAAAAAGGAAAAAAAACAAATTGAACAATATAACTTCAATACTTCAGGTAAAACATAAATAAAGAACTTCGACAAACTCGGACAAAGATAAATTTTTTTATTTAACATTAAAATTTCTTTTTTTTTAAAAATTAAAATTTTCCCACCCTGGTCTTCAAAGCTGCAAACCTGTCAATCACATCATCAAAATCAATATCTTTCACTATCACTTTAAATTTGATAATATAGCCAGATCAAAAAGTCTTGACTGCCCTGGTTGATCGCAAATATTTCTTTATAAGTTTCATTTTTGAAAAGCTCCTCTCACATGAAGCCACAGACACACAGATCGTAAGAAATAGTTGTAGCTTAGTGAGAGTATTGGGAGAAAATTCAAGGAAATCCCAGTCAACTATGTTTTTTAAAAATATCAAATATTGACCAGTCTTTGGCTTTGTGGATATCAATATCTGCTCCCTTTCGGGTGTCTTCTCACCTTGGTATTTCTTTTAAAAGCCTACTTCGGATAGCTCATCATAGAAAGTGGTAAATTTTGGAATGACCCCAGCAACTCTTCTTCAGTTGCTGATAGAAGACTTTTGGCTTGAACACCCTTCAAATATTTTTGCTACTTCCTTGATCGCTGTTTGATCTGGTCTGGAGTTCAGAATGAAAACGATCAATACACTCCCATCGCCTATTTTTTTCTTCTTGCATAGTGGTCCAGAATTGAAGCATCTCTGATTTGTTCCCCTCCCATTCTCTTCTTAAAATTTTAATCTTTCTTACTGTTTTTCCCAAAATTGGTCTGCTTTTAAAAGTCCCTGTTCAATTGCATGCCCCCACTAAGTGACTGCGCTTCCCCTGCAAAAAAATTTCTTAATCCCCTCTAATTTTGGTCACTACTTTTTTTCCAAGAGTTAACCCTTTTATAGTCTGCAGATACTGCTGTGTCAAATTAACTTCCTAAAGTACAGAGCCCAAAAAGTAAAGGTAGCACAGAAAAACGTGAAATCACAGACAGCAGGTAAAAGACCTTTTTGCTGCACCCTTGTTTCCCCCTTTTCACGAGGCCCACATAGAGCTTCAATCGCCCCCACACATTCATCAAACTTATCTTTCCCCCTTTTAAACCGCAGCATGTTTGTGCACTCTAGCGTGTTTTTGGGATAGCCTTTTAATCGCCCTTTGCAGTGTGTTAAATTTTAAAAAATCCCATCGATGGGTGGAAGCCAAAAAGAAACATTCTTCAAGATTTCCCCAAAAAAAATTTTACACTTTTAAAGCATTTTCAGAAAAAGAGTTTGACCACAAAAGTTAATCGAATGGTCCACGAAATCCGTTAAAAATAGCTTTTTTATTCTTTCTTTTCAAAAGGGCTTGAAACATCCATGAATTCCAGACTTTGGGGCCCAGCATTTTTCTTTAACCCCTTGAGCTCTGAAATTTTCTTTTATGTAAAGTCCACCCATTTTCTGTTTTTTTAAAAATGCCCTGAACTGAGGTCATCGTTTTTTCCCCCTTTTAAAAGGGGGAAAAAATCCTAGAAAATCTCTCACAAAAACTTCCCCATTGTGGTTTTTCACTTTATTTTGATCCCCTCGGGACATTGGTCAGTGTGTGTATTAGGTGTGCTGTCGAACAAAATTTCCCAAAAAATACCCTTGCACCCTTTTTATTTTCATTTCAAAAAATTTCCTTCACTTTGATTTCCCCGAAAAAGTTATAAATTCATTTTTGATTTTCTGGTAAAAGAAAAGATACGGATGCTTTTACTTTTACAGATGTGGGTTCGCTTTAATCTCATTAGGTGCTCTTTCAACACAGGGTCTTATTTAGAAAGCACCCAAAACCATCTAAAGGGAAATTTTCCCTTTTATTCAACAAAGATGCATCTTCCTTAGGGCCAAAATCCCAAGATTTTGTTTTAGAAGAAAAAATGTGATATCAAGAAAACCTGTGAAAGATATCCCTTTTTTTTTTTAACCCCCTACCCTTAAACAGAAAACACTGTCGGCATCAATTGTTTTGTGCGCTTAAGGCCTGCTGCCAAGTTTTCCATTTTTCAAGGCAACCCAGATGGTCATCCGATATCTCATGGGAAAGTTTTTGGGCCCCAGCTTCCACCACTGCTGAAAAAACCCCTTTTCAAATTTTGAGTTTGTTTTTGTTACATTTAAAAAAAGAGTCGCAGAAAAACAGTATAAATTTTCCTGAAAGAGCGAGTAAAACCCTCCATGACCGCAGTTTTTCTCCCCATTTGGGGATCGGGCTTGTAGAACCATTCTTTTGACAGCTGGGGCACCTTTTCCTTAGCTTTGCACCCTTTCCCTTTTCACAGTACGAAAGGCCCCTCCTTGTTCTGAAAAGAACAAATTCCTCTTTTGTAATTTCAACTCGGAAAAAAGTCGGAATGGTGCATTCCCGAAAAAAAAGGATCAGATAAAAAATTCCAAATTTTTTTCATTCCCATTGACCTCACATTTAAATATCATGACGAGTTCATTTTCAGCAAAGCATTTTTTTTCAATTCATCCCCTGCTATTTTATTTTGTATTTCTGCATCCAAACTCCCTGATTCTCTTCCATTTTTGGCTCTAGTTGCTCTTTTTAAAATGCATGCTGTCAGCATGAAGGAATCCTTTCAATTGTAGATTGAGGGGAAAAAGTTTTTTTTGATAACCTTATCCACCTTTGGTTTTTGACATAAATTTAAGCATGAATCCAGGTATTTATTTTAGTGATTTACACTTTTCTTTTTTGCTTTTCGCTGCTCGCATCCACTAGGCCTCTTTGATTTGTGCCCCTCCATGTGGCATGATGGAATATTCTAAAAAAAATAAATCTATAATAAATTTTGGGACTTAAAAATATCAAATAAACAAAAAAATATAATTAAAATTTTAAAAAACGTATAAATTTAAATTTTAAAACCAAACATTTTTGATTTTTCATAAATTTTAAAAAATTTTAGTTATTTAGGTTAAAATTTGGGTTTTTTACCGTAGAATTAAATGTAATTAAAAAATGATTATGTACACTAAAAAGAAAAACCCTTTTAAAAAGAAAAACTTGTCATACAAAATATTAAAAATTTTTAAAAAAATTGTCCATGGAAGTTACAAATTTTTTATTTTATTTTAACAAGTTTTGGGGGATTGTAACTTTTTTTCTGGCTAAAGGAGTATTTAACATACCCAAACCCGCTACGATGCGGATGGCAAATGTGCAAAGGGACAATTAATGGATTCATATCCAAATTTTAACCGGGGGTAACAATATCATTGCAACACTTTTCTTAACTTTTATCAGGAAATTTTGGGCCCAATGCACGACTGTCATTTCGTGACATATTTTATTATTTTTATTGCGAATTGCGGGGGAATGTCAGTAAAACCCCAACAATTATTGGGGGGATCTGCGTTTGGCCGCCCCAACAGTGACTCGTTGGTTCGAAAAATTACACAAACCCTTATTTTTTTTTCTATTTCCATCTTTTTAATTTAAAAAAATTAAATTAAAAAATTTAAAATATATTTTTCAACAGATAGAAAAAAAGGTGTAATTTCCGAATTATTAATTTTTTTAGTAGTTTAAAATACTAGTATACTTTTAGTATAGTAATACAAATTTTTTTAAATGGAAGCCTGGGCCCCTGTTTTTTCCCTTTAAAAAAAATGCCCTGCCTAATTTAATTTTCTTTAAAATATTTTATTTTAGTGATATGATAAAATTATAAAATTTTGGGAAAAAATTTAAATTTTTTACCTAAAAAACGAACCCCGTAAACAACGTCTGTCATTTTCTTTCAACCCCGTGACTCCACCCCGTCATTAATTGACGCGTTTGCAAAAGACCCACGATTCTACTCCGACTCCGAGGCTTTTCCCAGCAGCCCCTTTTAGCTTTGAGTCTTCATTTAAAACCAGACGCCTGCATGGTGGCACCCCTTTTTGCCTGCCCCATGTATTTAACCCAAAGAACCGGGTTTTGAAACCCGACTAGACAGGCTATGTCTGCTTTTTCAAATTTGCAATTTTTTTTTTTTGGGGTCACCCCCTTTATGGTGTCACCCGGTGCGGCCCGCACCCCGCACCCCCCCAGTGACGCCCCTGTTGCCATGTGCTCTTATTGGTTTTCTTTGGGTTTTTTAACAACTGTCAGGTGGGAATCGAATTTCCCAAAAAAAGCGAAATACGGGAAACCGTCACATTAAGCGATTTATGCCCCGTAAACTGAGACAAATACAAGAAACACGTATAACACTGTATACGAGGAAATTTAGGGACATTTCTTGCGGAAGCCATGGTGGGAAATTTTAAAGTAGTCGGCATAAAGAGGAGAGACCAACGAGAATGGGAGTAAGGGCCCGGTGATGCAGACACGGCTTTTTGACCCGGCATTTATTACCCAGTCGCATTTTAGGATGTAAAATGGACTGTCCAGGTTTATCATTGGAGTGACCCTTTTTCCCCGTTCAGTTTTGATAGCTAAGTCAAACAAGGCCAAAGGGTGTGAGAGCACATAGGCCCCTTTTAAAAATAAGAGGGGAAAAAATCCTTCTGGGGCGGCTCAGACAGGGACATCACTGTCACTAGTAAACCTATTATGTGCAACCCTCCACGTGGACCCCCCGAGGTGGAACCTAACAGTAGATCAAAGAGAGCGGTGGTTAAAAAAGGTTTTCAGAAAAGGGGGGTGGACACCCCAATGCTCACAAGAGGAAAAAGGAAAAAAAGATTCGAAAAAGAAGAAATATAAGGGGGAGGCATTCAAACGCTGTGGAGCAGAAACCAAAAGAGCGAAATAGGAACACTTTATCAATGAGATTGGGGGAAACAAAAACACTGGGGAAAGTTCTGGAAATTGCACAGAGAGATGCAAAAGGAAAAATCGCCATGTCCACAGTGGGTACAAAACACAGAGATAGCGGTTCGCCTTTTACAAAAGCAAAGAGAAAGTGGGGAAACTTTTCTGCAGGGCATTTTTTAGCACAGACGATCAGAATGATGGGGGGGCATCAGGACTCAGATAGAAAGGATCTATAAGGTACCATTAAAATTTCCCACTGTGAAAAATTCATACAGCCGGAAGTATCCAAAAATGTCTTGAAGAAAGCAAAAGACATCGCACCAGGTTTCGATGGGGTTAGGGACACCCCCATGAGAGATGTGAGTGATGGGGGAAATCATGGAGATGACTTCTTGCTTTAACCTGAGTATCAGGACGCTATCAGTACCACCGGATTGGGCGCACAGCTATTTTTCACACAAATTCCTAAGCAGGCAAAGATCATTCAAATCTCAATGGGTTCAGGATTATCACACTACAGGACATTTTTGGCAATGTGCTGGGAAGATCTTTGCTGTTTAAACTTCAGGAATATTTAGCAAGGGAACAGTTCCACCGAAAGGTTTGGGTAATTACAGGCCAGGGAAAAATACTTGGTCAAATGCAGCCACTTTTATCTATGATGTTTATGAAGGGTTCCAAAAACGACAGGAGAGGGCGGTGGGGAGCGCTCGATCTCGAGGACGCGTAAACAGAGTAGATATGACATTTTGAGTACGGTTTCAGGGAGAAGAGAGTTGGTTGGTGAAATGGTTTCAAATTTTTTTTGATTCTTGTAGAGTGCTCTCCGGCTGGGTTTAAAGGAACTCTGAGCCATGTACATAAATCCCGGACTACCACATGTGCATCAGTTTTACTTGTGTTTTCAAAGTGTATACGAGCAAGATTGCAAGCCACGAAGCACGAGGGAAATTTTAAGGATTTTGCCGAGGGGCTCTCGCATGCAAGCAGGGGAGAGACAGAAATCAATAGCCCAAAGCTGCAGGTGACAATGGTCAAAGTGATGGATTGGGGGGACGAGATGAATGCTGTCATTGGCCCAGAAAAGGCGTCTCTGTCTTGTGGGGCTCTATGGACAATGGGATTGTTGGTGCCGACTTCCAGACCTCGCAATAAAAGGTAGAAATGTGAAAGAGAAAGCAGACTGAAGCACATAGGAATCACTTTTGATAGAAGCCCTTTTCCCTTTTGGAATAACGGTGAAGTGATGTCTACAAAATGCCAAAAAGAGACTCAATGCACCGAAGTGTATGGCGGGAAGGGGAAAAAGGAGCAGAAAATGCTATTCACACTTTTTCAGCCCCTTTATCATTTCAGTGGTTTGAGTATGGACTGGGTTTGAAAGCCCGGGGGTTGTTTGGGAATTACATGCTTCTTCGGTTTGGTTGGTAGAGGACACATTCTGTAGGATTTGAACTGTATTTCTCAGCAGTAAATTTTCATCTCGCAGGAGTGCGACTTCTGTCTTGAGAACATTGTAATCACTGCTTATCTTGTTGTTTGCTTCAATGTTGGTTGAAACAGTGACAATGAGCGCCTTTAGTGATTGTTCTAGTTCCTCAATGCGCTGTTTACAGTCGCACGAATGTCCATTGATAGTTAAGATGCTATTGTTATCTGAGGCAGGTACTTCTTCAACAATGTCAACATTGGGTTCTATGTTGTTTTGGATACGCTCCATTGGGTATTCAATGGCCAACAGCACTGGTGGGTTGGCAGGCCTCGTGTTGATGTTGTCATGTATACCCATCGTATGAGTTAATTGACGAACATTGTTAGCTGGTGTGCTGTCGACAGCTGTAGTTGTGGGCTGCGTAGATTCGGTGAATGCCTGTGTCGAGTTTTCAAGTTCAACAAAATCTACTTTTAGCCAGGAATTAATGTTTTCATTACTGCCCTGTGTCATGAGTTTATTTTTACTGCGGTACAAATGTATCGTAATCACTGGCGTCGTAATCAGATCCTCAACATGGGCCCCGTGCTTATCTTGCCTGTGTTCAATTAGTTCAAGCCTGTAGTAGTTGAGTAGGCAAGTTCGGAATGCCTCATAATGGAGTGTGTTGTTGAAGGAAACAGTAACACACTGTCCCGAGTTGGTGTGTTTGACGACTAGGCCGTTGGGATTTGTGCACTTGGATAGCTTATTCTCACGCCCTCTCTTTGTTTAGTGTGTAAGTTTTATTGACAGCCGATCGTAAACCTGAGCGAGTCCTTTCACCATTCACTTCCAATACGGAGCACTCTCCTTCCCCTGACATTATTGCATAATATTACGAATAACTAAACTTGAAGAACGCAGCAATCGCATGGTTATCTAGCCACGCCGCGGGCAATTTGAGGTCCCGTGGTTGTATCTGACACGCCTCGTGCACTTGATTGGTTAAAATTTAATAGTGTTCAACTATCACTCGAAATGAATATTATACATAACACACATTTTTGAGATAATAAACACTTGTATATCTAAAAACTATTTAATCACATCCTCAGAATCACAACGAGCACATTGATATAAAAATCCATAATAGGTGATTCAGCTTGCAGTAATAATAATCCGAGAAGTAAGAGATACGAAAACACGTCTTCACTCTCCGGTGATCAGACATGATGTTTAGGGACATTTCTTGCGGAAGCCATGGTGGATTCTCAAGTAGTCGGCATAAACGAGGAGAGACCAACGAGAATGGGAGTAAGGCCTGGTGATGCAGACACGGCTATTGACCTGGCATTTATTACCCAGTCGGCATTTTAGGATGTAAAATGGACTGTCCAGGATGATCATTGGAGTGACCATCTACCCTGTTCAGTTTTGATAGCTAAGTCAAACAAGGCCAAGGCTGTGAGAGCACATAGGCCCTTTAAATATAAGAGGGAAAACATCCTTCTGGGACGGCTCAGACTAGTCACTGTCACTAGTAAACCTATTTATGTGCAACCTCCACGGTGGACCTCCGAGGTGGAACCTAACATGTAGATCAAAGAGAGCGGTGGTTAAACGGTTACAGAAAGGGTGGTGGACACCCCAATGCTCACAAGAGGAAATGGAGAAAGATTCGAAAGAGAAGAAATATAAGGTGGAGGCATTCAAACGCTGTGGAGCAGAAACCAAAAGAGCGAAATAGGAACACTTTATCAATGAGATTGAGGAAGCAAAAACACTGGGAAAGTTCTGGAAATTGCACAGAGAGATGCAAAAGGAAAAATCGCCATGTCACAGTGGGTACAATACACAGAGATAGCGGTTCGCCTTTGACAACAGCAAAGAGAAAGTGGAATCTTTTCTGCAGACATTTATAGCACAGACAGATCAGAATGATGGGGACATCAGAGACTCAGATAGAAAGGATCTATAAGGTACCATTAAAGATACCTACTGTGAAGATATCATACAGCCGGAAGATATCAAACATGTCTTGAAGAAAGCAAAAGACATCGCACCAGGTACGATGGGGTTAGGTACACCCACATGAGAGATGTGAGTGATGGGGAACTCATGGAGATGACTTCTTGCTTTAACCTGAGTATCAGGACGCTATCAGTACCACAGGATTGGGCGCACAGCTATTTAACACAACTTCCTAAGCCAGGCAAAGATCATTCAAATCTCAATGGGTTCAGGATTATCACACTACAGGACACTCTTGGCAATGTGCTGGAGAAGATCTTTGCTGTTAAGCTTCAGGAATATTTAGCAAGGGAACAGTTCCCACCGAAAGGTTTGGGTAATTACAGGCCAGGGAAAGATACTTGGTCAAATGCAGCCACTTTTATCTATGATGTTTATGAAGGGTTCCAAAACAGACAGGAGAGGGCGGTGGCAGCGCTCGATCTCGAGGACGCGTACAACAGAGTCAGATATGACATTTTGATGTACGCTTTCAGGGAGAAGAGAGTCTGGTTGGTGAACTGGATTGCAACTGTTTTGTATTCTTGTAGAGTGCTCTCCGGCTGGGTACATGGAACTCTGAGCCATGTATCATAACTCCCGGACTACCACATGTGTCATCAGTTTCACTTGTGCTTTTCAATGTGTATACGAGCAAGATTGCAAGCCACGAAGCACGAGGAACTTGAAGGATTTTGCAGATGGTGCTCTCGCATGCAAGCAGGGGAGAGACAGAAATCAAATAGCCCAAAAGCTGCAGGTGACAATGGTCAAAGTGATGGATTGGGGCACGGAGATGAATGCTGTCATTGGCCCAGAAAAGGCGTCTCTGTCTTGTGGTGCTCTATGGACAATGGGATTGTTGGTGCCGACTTCCCAGACCTCGCAATAAATGGTAGAAATGTGAATAGAGAAAGCAGACTGAAGCACATAGGAATCACTTTTGATAGAAGCCTGTCCTTTAGGAATAACGGTGAAGTGATGTCTACAAAATGCCAGAAGAGACTCAATGCACCGAAGTGTATGGCGGCAAGGAAAATGGAGCAGAAAATGCTATTCACACTTTGTCAGCACTTTATCATTTCAGTGGTAGAGTATGGACTAGGAATGCTCACTGTCTTCAAGAGCCAGCTTGTGAAAATAGAGCGCATACAGAATGAAGCCATGAGGGTGATTCTGGGGTGTACAAGGGACACCCCGATAGTACGTATGCGATACATCCTGGCACTACATTGCAGACAGACTCAAGGTGTTGCAGGCACGGTCATACCCCAAGGTAGCTACGGACAAGGAACACCTCCTGCATGATTCCCTGGATTCAGTCAAGGGCTGTTGAGAGGAAGTTCATGGATGGCTCAGGCAGAAGATACCATCATGAAAGGTTGCCCACTTGAGAAGATTGGCAGAGGATAGGAGTGGGTCAGAGTGCCGAATAAACATTCAGACTTGTGTGGGGTTATAATCATATAGGGACGTGAGTGTAGGGAGTGGCCAGCAGGCGCTACAGAAGTAGAAATTCAGCAATTAATTCAGGACTACTCTCGTCCTGGCGATGTGATTATCTATACTGATGGCTCTGTGTTAAGAGGACTCATAGCAAAAGTCAATGACTTGGCATATGACAACACAACCTTAAGTCTGAGAATGGAGGTGAAGGCGGTTACAGTAGCTTTCCACTGGTTGGAGAACAATCTGTATTCGCATGTTGTAACTGTGACTGATTCACAACGAATGCTGGCAAAGGTGAAGACTGGCATGCTTCGTGCTCAATGGCATGCATCGATTCGGAGGTCATGGCTTGTGAGCATTCGCTAGATCTGTTCTCCAAGACACTCTGATGTGGTTGGAAATTAACAAGCAGATAGATTCGCTGATGCTGCATCATTGAGGGGTGAATTAATGATGATGATAAGGCAGATGTGGTGAGGACCCTCTGGGAGCGCGTGAATAATGCAGAAGAACAGATAGACTATCATGGTCTAGAGAGAATGCGGCAGCAAGTGGTGGTCAGAGGGTCTGATAGACAGGCGTCACTCAGAGGTAAACAAAGACTTACATATAATCAGATTGCAGCGGACAGCATTCGTATTGGAACAACGCTGGTTGATGAAGATGAGTACTGATCACGTATGGGAATGCCCCGAGTGCAGTTATGTCGGTTCTTGTCTCAACTCAACTCTCTCTCTCTCTCTCTCTCTCTCTCTCTCTCTCTCTCTCTCTCTCTCTCTCTCTCTCTCTATATATATATATATATATATATATATATATATATATATATATATATATATATATATATATATTGCTGTTGTCACTCCCCAGCATATATCTACTGCTAAATTTTCCCTCACACATATATCTGTTGCTACCGATGCTACATCATATTTTTACTGTTATCGCCACCCCCACATACATCTGTCGATGCCTCTCTCACAAATTAGACGCAGAACTCCAAATACTTGTATTATTCATGCTAAACTCATTCTCCATATTTACCAAATGTGTCCATTTAAAAAAAAAAAAACAGTTGGCGCATCATTTTCTAACGACCCGTTTCGTGCGATGGGATTTGGGTAAATATTGTTGCATACCTAATGTGATTGCTGGTTAGCAAGAAATCTAAACATCACAGAAAAAAAAAACAAGATGGAAAGTTTCACAAGAATTGGACAAAACGACCCAACATTTGACCCAGTTTTTATCGGGGGAAAGAGAATTATAAAAGAGAAATTATGTGAAATATTTATTCACAAGCACGAAATAATACAAACTGACAGTTTTACAGAGAGCAAACAGAAAGTACGGATAATAAACAAACGAGTTAAGGCCCTTTTGGCACACCGTGTTAGGAGTCTCAGTGGCGAAGTGTTTACGCCGCCTCCGAAGGTTATGGGTTCGATTCCGGCTAAATTTTAATTTGCTTCTTGTATGACTTTGCACATTGGTTTGCTTCATGTATGACTTGCACATTGGTTTGCCTCTTGTATGACTTGCACATTGGTTTGCCTCTTGTATGACTTGCACATTGGTTTGTTTCTTGTATGACTTGCACATTGGTTTGTTTCTTGTATGACTTGCACATTGGTTTGTTTCTTGTATGACTTGCACATTGGTTTGCCTCTTGTATGACTTGCACATTGGTTTGTTTCTTGTATGACTTGCACATTGGTTTGCCTCTTGTATGACTTGCACATTGGTTTGCCTCTTGTATGACTTGCACATTGGTTTGTTTCTTGTATGACTTGCACATTGGTTTGTTTCTTGTATGACTTGCACATTGGTTTGCCTCTTGTATGACTTGCACATTGGTCTGTCCATGGTTTCTTGCCGGCTCCGTGGCGAAGCTTTTTATGGACGCAATTCGTAATCCCGCATACCGCGTTCGAAACACAGCTGAGGGCGATTTGGAAGCAAACAGCCTTGCGTTGGATTTTTAAAAAATGAAATGCTATGGGTGCTAGTCGTTCAGAAAGCAATGAGAAATTACTGAACATGAACTTCCCAAGAGATCACAAACAGCATAAAAATGCTGGGATTGGCTGCGACGACCTGTAAAGGATATGCAAGTAACATAAATTAACATAGTATTCTTAGCATTTTCCTCTGAAACCACATTTCCACAGCCATTAGATGTTTTTCACTTTGTCTGCTCATTGTTCACGTTTCGCATCTTAAACATCCGGCGTACTGATACTGAGGTAGGGGGTTTAACCCCTACACTAGTCAATTTGACTAAAATGTTGACTTCTCATCGTTGACGTGGGGACGCAAATTACAAGTACCTCAGAAATCAGAGTGCGCTCGCCTGATGGCGAGGGGCAGTGGTAATAGGGAAAGCTAATCCACACGCAAAATTCAGTCCAGTGTTATTAGAAGTGGCGTATATGGACTACGTTCGAGTTCAAAATGAGCGAGCACATACCAAAAAAAACAATACCCTTACAATAGTACACGTTCCCGGGAAGATTAACCCGGTCAACAAATGCCCACAGAAGTCGGATGTGTCGGCCTAACGGCGCAAGAACGCAGCTCTGCTTTAAACAGGCACAACGCAATCACGTACGAAATAAAAAACTCCGGATGAACGCAGAAGAAGAAGAAGAAGTACACGTTCTATGTGGTACTTCAAAGCTCTTTTTCTGGCTGCAGTTGATATCTTGTTATTGGTCAGTATGTTTTCCATCTTGCAAAAGGTAACCTTCGCCACAGCTTGTTCTAGTCCCTTCAATAACATTTTCACACCAACCTTATGCTACCAATATCAAACTTGAACATTATCTAAATCACACTTACTCAGTATGAACACCTGTGAGATGAGGTGCTTGAAGAGAGCTGCCGACTTAACTATCAGAGACCGCTTAATAAATGATGTTATCAGACAGACAGTGGGATCAACACCTTGTGCTACGTATATTAAATGGCAGAAGATCAATCAAATGGTTCGGCCATCTCGTTAGAATGCAAGACCATCAACTACCTGCACTGGCGCTACATCAAAGAAGATCTGATACGGGAGCAAGCGGGCGCCCAAGAAGAAAATATATTTGAGACATCAAAGATATTGCACAATCACATGGAATGACACTATTCAGTGCCACCAAGTGGGTGCTTGAGAGTCACATATTCCTCACCGCGACGCTTGACGGCAAAAGTGGAAGCTGATGATGATTATGGCTTGGCCCATTCTGCTCCCTCTACACTTTAATAAGTGCTTGCAAGAATAAGCATGTCACGGGCTAATGCAGCTAATTTTCGTCTGAAGAGAGATGAGATACTTCATTCAGATAATGCGTTCAATTTTTACCTGGATGTAGCCACCAGTTTCACAGACCTGGGTCAAACTAGGCGTTGATTGATTCTTGAGCGTGGCAAATTAGCAAGACACAATTATCTAGATTATCAATTATCTTGTCGGTCTCACTGGCCCAGGAGTTAGCGTCTTTCTCCGTAATCCCGTGTACTCTCGTGAGTGACGTGATGTGCGCGAGAATTGGTAGCGGTTTTCGCCGCGTCGGTAACTTACTGAGTATGTGAGCCGGTCGCTCAGAAAGCAATGGAAAACTACCGAGCGTAATCTTGCCTAGTACATCAACAGCAGCTGAAAATGTTGGTGTTGACGGCAACGTCCTGTAAGGGATATGCAACATTAAAAAAAAAAAAAAATTATCTAGACCAGAGGAAATAATCAGGGGAAAGAGATGATAAACAGCGGCATTAACCTGGACTCCTTAACATACCGCCGACACCTCAAGTGGTGAGTAGTTAGGTAGAGCAATACCGAGATTCGTTGTAGGCTGTGGTTGGCAGGTTTCTGTGTCCGTCTGAGGATCAGAGCTAACATATTCACTACTACTGGCACCTTGCCATTTTAACGAACGATAGTTTGTTACATTGTGCTTCAAAAAAGACAACAGCGGCCATTGCCCTCTTTGGACAATTATCACCTTCAAATTAATATCCAATTGGTGGTTGACTCAGAACAAAAATATATATTACTCTGAGCTAGGGATGGACTCTAATATAACTTCTCTTTGAGGTTGAACGGTGTAGGGGTAATGGTATGATAGAATCGAATCGACATTATAACTACAACCCATGGCGGGGGAGAGGGATTGAGTTATAACTATCGCTTCTCGGCCTCTTGGCTAAGATCAAAGTGCAGATTTATTAGATCATAATCTGGTCAGGGTGTAGAGACAAACTGCAAACTCAAATCACCAAATCACTTTCCACTAACTCTGGCAGACGGGCCTTGGTGGACCACAATGGGTCGAAAGACACAATCGGGGACTAAGAGACCTTAAAATAAAATTTAAACTGATCGCTTCTCGGCCTTTAAGCTAAGATCAAAGCGTAGTGTCTTGCACTTTGATCCAGCCAGGGCCACCAGAAGAGCCGATCATCTGAATGACACAAGGGCGTGGGACCTCATGGGGGTTCTGGCCACAGGTGAACCGCGAGACCTTATTAAAAAAAAAACAACAACCTCTCCATAGCACAAAGCCTGGGCTGAATTGTAGAGACCATGTGTTGTCCATGCAGCATGATCCCGCTCTCGGCCTGCCTAGTTTACTCCAGAGAAAAGGTAACACCAATACACCAGCTGCAAAAGCTGCCGGATCAGCACAGCAATCCTCTAATTGTCTACCTGTCGGAGCTTCGATCCCAGACCAGCTGTAAACCAAGGCTTAGGGCCTGTTCTGTCTTGCCATGACATTTAGTCTTCATTTTCCATTTCCTCGCACTATGTCAAATGGTCAACAAATGCCCACAGAAGTCGGATGTGTCGGCCTAATGGCGCAAGAACGCAGCTCTGCTGTAAACAGGCACAACGGGTTTAGTGAGCGCCACCCAACATTCGGCGCTAACAGAAAGCTGGTAATACCGTCTACTGTTATACGGCAGCTCAGTCAGATATGACTGAGAGTTGTCATACAATATTAACTACTATCTGTAAGGAAGAATTGAAAAAAAAAAGCTTAACCAGAATATAATTAGTTGCGTGTCCTCTCGGCCTTATGGCGAAGATCAAAATGTACTTCTCGACACTTGATCAGGCCTTGTTTGACTACAGAGGTGTTTACCCCATAGGCACCCGGGCTTTGATACTGCAGGCACAGCTCCAGCACCTGGGGAACCCTGAGCCCTTCACACACACATAAACGGACAAAAAGGATACTTCAGTATTTATTGGCTGTGATTTACGACACAATTTTACTTTCATTGCTTTCTGAACGACTTACACTTAAACCATTCTAAATCAACGCAATGGGGTGGGTTTCGAACCCTGGACTTGGTGTCGAGTTGTGAAACGTCTTCACTATCCCCTAATTCACAGACACTAACAGAAAACAGAATAGGGCCGCATATATGAGCCTGGCAGAAACAGGGCCGCATATATGAGCCTGGCAGAAACCTACAGACCTACATCTTCAGACTCAGAACAGGACATTGTTGACAGCGAGCTCACCTCCACCGAATGGTTCTCACCGACCCTGCCTCATGCAAATGTGGAGCACTCCAGCTAATGCCAATTAATGTCCCACAAGACAACCCTGACTTCGCCGAACTGAGGATGGAAATCTGGAGCGAACTTGCGAGACAAACTCCTGGAGACCAGAGAAGACCTCAAGCCAACGATCCTGTTTGTGACCCATTCTGAAATAGTCGCATAGCAAAGGTTAATCCCAGAAGAAGAAGGAAATCGATCCACTCTCAGTAAACGACTCGGTACATTTACAAGATTAATTGGTTTCTATTGATTTCGCACGTCTCCTTGATTCTTTTGGTAGTGTGATCTAGTAACTAACTAGTCGTAGCAAATAAGGCCGAAAAACAGGAGACCCATGTGTACATTTGGAATGTTAAATATGCACCGCCAATTGTTAATGCGTTCACAAGTGCCATTCATGTTGTTCCTCTCCTACACTAGGGTGTACACAGCAATTTGAGCTTACGGCTGTGAGGATTTAATACGGGATAGTTTCGATTTATTTGGTTACAACTGTTGTCCAGGGGGAAATAAGAACACAAGCGTTTGATTGTTTGACGTAAACAGGCGTATGTTTTCTGACGATTGTCCCTCCTCTTCTACATTAAAGACACACTAAAAATGTCTAGGGGTTACACGACATTCTCCGTAATCCCGTATACTCTCGCGAGTAACGTGAAGTTGCGCGAGAATCGGTAGCGGTTCTCTCGGCGTCGGGAACTTACGGGTATGTGAGCCGGTCGCTAAGAAAACAATGGCAAATTACTGAGCGTAATCTCGCCAAGAAATCAACAATCAGCTGAAAGATGCTGAAGTTGACAGCGATGTTCTGTAAAGGATATGCGAACCAAAAAAAAATAATGAACGGCGGCGGGGGCGTCAACGGGGTGGATATTGAGCTACACTGGTAATGTCATGGGAGGAGGGGGGGGGGAGACGAGGGTTCGAGGCCTGGGTTCGTTGTCTCACTAAGTGAGGGAAAGACAGGTTACCCATTCCTTCGTCAATTCAGACACGATGTTCGGGTTCTATTACATCACATGCCAATAGTGGATTCCTGCTACGTGACAAATTGTGTTAGAGGAATAATCGTCCGCAAAGATTCAAAAACACACACACACACACACACACACACACACACGCACGCACGCACGCAAGCACACACACACACACACACACACACACGCACACATGCATGCACACACACACACAAACACACACACACACATTGTTAGACATTTTCTTCATTGTAATTGTTTCATAAAAGAATGCACGCTTACATGAAAAAAGGTGTTTTATAATTATATACTGAAGCTGATTGGTTGGTTGTAAGATATACACACAAAAAGCCGTGTCATAATTATACACGGTAACTGATTGGTTGGTTGTAGCTCATATAATGAATCAATTATGTCATACGTTGATTGATTGGTTGAATCCTTGGGATTATTCTACATATGACTAGTTCAAAATTGCACATATTAGTTGATAGGATGGTTTTGATGCCACTACAGGAAAAGGCAACTTCATTATTACGTATGGCGGACGGCTGATTGGTTGGTTGGTTGGTTAGAAGAGGAAGAGGAAGAAGAAGAAGAAGAAGAAGAAGAAAACCTTTTAATTAGGATGTGTAGATAATGTCGCAGTTACCGTCATTTTGTACATTTATTACACAGGGGCACCGATTGGAACCGCCAAATCAAAATGCCCCTCTGAAAGAACAAGTGTACTTCTACCCTTGATCAAAGACTCACAGTACTCTCTATTGTTGTCTATTGCCACGAAGGTTTCAAGCTTGTAAGTACTCTTGACCAAACAGATCCTCATTCTGAAACGTGGAATCAATGGCCAGGCCGTTATCCCGTTACGCGTATCCCCTCTGGAGAAACTAAATCAGGACATTCATTCAGTACAAAACATCTTCTGAAAGATTCTCAGGACATGCACATTGTACACATTCTCTTTTGACAGCTCCCGGGACGCCACATGTGTACGTGCAATCTTTCAGAAGGAAATATTAATACTTAATTTAATACATGATTTAGAATCGACACCTTTCTCTTGGGGCATTCCTTCACAAGCTCCGTCTCCTTTTCCATTGGCCATGGATGAATTACCATATTGATTATTCCAATGGCAATTTGATGTAAAGTTGAAAAGGATCTGAAGACATATTTGTACGTGTGGCGAAACAAAGGACTAATTACTCGTTACGTCTTGTGCATTGAATTCACTAGAGCATTGCGCTAGTGAAATAAATACAGAGCTTTCCTTGTTTTACCCTAACAATAAAACACAACATCCAAGTGAATCTAAAGTATGCTGGAGCTAATTATGGAGTCGAACATACTAAATCGAGGCCACACAGAATCACTCAGTGAAGGAATTATTTCGCAGAGAGATTTACTTCTTTGAAGCAGACCTAAATTCAGCATTGGTGACAGCTGGAGCAGAAATGTCATTGTAATTTCACCACAGAAACCCCTCGTCCAAATATGGAATGGATTCAAATGAAAAGCTCAGAATCTTTGGGCCATTCCGACATTGTCCAGAATCCGGGTTTTATTGTGCACATGAAGAGCAACTTCACACCATCGATTCCGTATACGGTCTTAAAACCAAAGACTTATGTCGCTGTATATGATGTTGAAGTCGACGAGTCGAGAAGCAGACTCACCAAAAACACAACTTTGGATTCCAAGTTGTATTTCTCCATCACAGATGTGTTTTCCAATCTTTCGTCTGCCACCATGACCGGAAGTAACGACTCTGTCACCGGAAAAGGAAATACGTCATATCTGCCTCGATTGAGCGCCGAAATTCAAATAGCATTCTACACAATCATTTTCATATTAGCTTTTGTTGGGAATCTACTTATCATCATCACTTTGATTCAAAACAAACGCATGCGAACAGTGACAAACGTGTATCTACTGAACCTGGCCATCAGTGACCTACTTCTGGCCGTGGTCTGCATGCCTTTTACACTGGTGCCTGTTCTACTCATGGATTTTATCTTTGGAAAATTTATGTGCATTTTCATCAGGTACCTTCAAGGTGAGTACAAATGTGACTGTTGTTGGCGTAAAGTCTCATCATCATCATCATCATCATCATCATCATCATCATCATCATCATCATCATCATCATCATCATCATCATCATCATCATCATCATCATCATCATCATCATCTTCACGTGCCCAGCCAAATTGGAGTTTCTCCACAGGTCTCGGTACCCGTTGTTCTGGGCAAGTCCACAAATTTGATTCGTCTGGCTGTTTCTGGATATGAGGTTAGAAAATTGAGTACAACCCACTACTGGCAATGCTGATCGTATTGCGGTACGAACCTTGGGCCTTGTCCACGTCAGATTGGGAAGCATTAACTCGAGTTTCGCTCTCGTTTGAGCTCGTCAGTAGTACACATCCCTGACCCGAACCGGAATCGAACTCCGAATCTCTTAAAAAGTCGCTTAAAAGTCGACAGGGTCGACCTCATTGAGCAGGGTTTTTAATCTGCGTCGCACAAAGCACGTACTCCGTAGCTCTAGCGACGACACCCAGGAGTCTCCGAAAAAAATGCACTCGTGAAACGAGGGGCGTGGCCCGGAATCCAACCCACAACCTTGGGAGCCCGAGTCAGACGGCTTGACCACTTCGCCACGGAGGATCCCAGAACTCGGAATCACTGTCGTGTGAGGCGGGTGTGTAACCATTTGACTACTCGGCACACGCTAAACGCGACCAAATTATCATACTAGAATATTACAACGTCACCCATTGTAGGCTACAGCTGAAAGTTTGCCCGATCGCCGCGACTGACATCCGTCAATCGACGTGGCTCCGAATGATCAGGTCTTCTCGATCTGGCAAGGCGTAAAAAGGCCTAAAGTCCATTGAGCAATGATTAAAATTTATTTACTTGGTTGTTTTGGGATTTGAGAAAGTCAACAAATGATGTTCTTCCATGCCACGGCCCCTGTACATTCAGCATTAGTTCTATCGACCTGCCTATGCATTGACTACTTGTGATGTTTCCAATGGTCAGGATGTTTCCCAATGTCTCTTCTCTCACTACATGACGAAAAAACTCAGCGTATCGCTGTCTTGTGTTTGTATCTGTCCACCCAGCATTAGTTCTGTCGGCCTACCCATGCCTCCACTATATGTGATCTCTCCAGTGGTCAGGATGTTTCTCAATGTCTCTTCTCTCACTACACGAAGATAAAACACCGTGTACCGCTGTCTTGTGTTTGTATGTCATGTTCTACTTTCATTAGCCCCTTTTCCAGAGAAGTCTCCGTGTCGAAGTTGTTATGTCGCCTGTCTTGTGGGTTCGAGTCCGTCGTTCGTCTATGATTACGATGTTCTCGGACTCTTGGGGGGTCGTCGCTGTGAGCTACGCAGTTCGAGCTTAGTGCGACGCTTTCGGCAGGCTGCTCAGCTGGAAGAGACCGAGCCATGTGGGATCAAACTCGGTGTAATGAGGTAGACCCTTTGCGTCTCTTTTCAGTTTTTTTCCCCAGGCAATTGTTGTTAGTTACTAACTAACTGTAAGTAACTTTGGCAATTCAAGGAATTCACTTCTTGACTTCGAAATGTGACTCTTTGAGATATCTTGGGAAGATAATGTGGTGATTTCCCCTTGCTTTCCACTACCACATGGACGTCTCTTACAACTGTCTTAGGCATTTCGGACTGTCAGGACAGGTGAGTACGTTTCGTTAGAAACATAGGAGGTCATCTGTTGGTTAAACACGGAGGATTACAAATTGATGGGATTTCGTACAACAAATCTGTGAAAAACCATGAGAAAGCAAGCGTCAGGGGTAGATCTTACATAATATGCTCTAAGCTCTCTCAGTCCCACACCTATCGTGATGCATTGTGAGCTCTTCATATAGAATCTTATCCATCGCATATTGTGTTCTCTTAGATCTAACATTTGGTCAGACGATGCTGAAGAAATCAGGCTTCCAAAATAATCACTTGCCTTGTGTATTTAAAGGTAGAGACAGTCCCATAGCTGAAACATATGTTTGGGTGGCAGTATTGAGCAGTCATATCCTCTGTCTACAAAAAGTGTGCAGACAAGGGGATCGGCTTGACTGCACAGGGTTTTATCCCATATGGCACTACAATCCAGTCCATTCTTTGTGCTATGGAGAGGTATAATTCTATCTGGTCTGGTCGTAGTTATGATATTTTGGGGGCACAATATAACAAATTATCGTCTGTCAAGACGGCCAAGGTTATAAATTAGTTAAAAGCAATGCCCTCGTGAGGGTTGTAAGCGGTTATTGGACCCCATGCATTTCTGCAGCGTAACCTTCTCCGTGGCAAAGGCGTTATGGACGCGGTTCGTAATTCCGCTTACCTGCGCTCAAAACAGCTGCGACCGATTTGGCAGCAGACCGTGTCGCGCTGGGTGTTAACGTGATGGTATGGGAGCCGGTCGTTTAGAAAACAATGGTAAACTACTGAACGTAAAACTTGCACGACATCAACAACAGCGATGCTGGTGTTGACAGCGATGTCCTGTAAATAGGATATGCAAAAAAAAAACAACAACCTTATAGAGGTTTATTAGTTAGGGCTTGTGTATGCGTACTCGCGTATGTTTGTATGAGTCTTGAGCGCGTGAGAGGTTGTCTATCTGCCTGGTTGTTGCTTGGGGAATCGATATAGGGTGTAGAAATCGGTTTCTTAAAAGATAAACAAGCAAACACTATACTTTGGATGACGCCATTTAATATAAACACGCAGACACTATATTTCCGTTAAAGTCATCTACATAAAAATACACTGGATATATTTATGTTGTCGTCATTCAATTAACACACATTCACCACCTTTTCGTTGACGTCATTTCACAGAATTGAGTTATGCGTATGGATTAGCCTTCCGCATTACCAATATCCCATACCATCAGGTGAACCCACTCTGACTTCTGAGGTACTTGTAATGTATGTCCCCAAGTAAAGTCCAAATTTTAGTCCAACGGTTGAACCTTGGTATCAGCACATTAGTAGTTTAAGATTATTCTAGAAGCTTCGCAGTAGTGATTCTGTCAAGCCAATTTAGTCTATTCATCATGTTCGGGAGCAAGTGAATGAATGTTTGACAGATCCGCGGCTGATTAGAAGTCTTGCCCGTGACGCCGCCATCCACACAGGCATGACTAATGGTTAAGTGGACTATTCAGGGAGTCGGGGTGGCGTAGTGGCTGGGCTCCCCACCCTGCCTGTCTGTTTGTCATGGGTTCGAATCTGCATCTGGGGGTCAATTAGTTGCATTTCCTTTACAAGATATACTTGGCAATAAATCACCAGCAGCCACCCCAGCATTTTGTGGCTTCTGGTGATTTATTGCCAAGTTTACGTTCAGTAGTTTAGGGGTTTACGTCTTTTCCGTAATCCCGTATACTCTCGTGAGTAACGTGATATGCACGAGAAACGGTAGCGGTTCTCGCCGCGTCGGTAACTTACGGGGTATGTGAGCCGGCCGCTCAGAAAGCAATGGCAAACTACTGAGCGTAATCTTGCCAAGAAATCAACAATCAGCTGAAAGATGATGTTGACAGCGATGTCCTGTAAAGGATATGAGAAAAAATGTTTGTCATTGATTTCTTAAACACAGCCCCCTCATTCCATCGAAATCAGCGCAAAATGGTCTGTTTCCAATTCGCCTGATTTCGAGATCCAGATTCGGTATGTCGGGCGATTGTGAGACGCGTTCACTGCCTCTGAGCCGCATGGCCGGCCATTACAGGAAGTGCGATCGTCAATAAAAGTTTGAAGAAAGAGAAGTCACCAGCTTGTGACGACATACCAGGGGAACTAATCAGCGTGATTTAATTAAATGAAACCGGCATAACAAATTAATTAAACAAAACAGCCAGAAGCCCAAAGAGGATCCCTGGTGTCCACAGACAGATCAGGTTCATAGACCAGTCTAGAGGTGTAAGCGTAGGTGGTAATGAAGATGAGACCATGTAAGTATACGTTCGTTAGAAATATAGGGCCTCATCTCTTGGTTAAACATGGAGGAGTACAAATTATATAAAATAAATCTATGAATAGCCATGAGAAGGGAAGCGTCAGGGATGAGTCTTGATTGGCATGATTATAATGTTAGACAGCAGGATTCATCAAGTTTTGAAGGATTATATAATTAGAGAGTAGGATTGATTGGCGATTTGAGGGATCATATTGTTAGAGACTTGCCTGAGATTGAAGGATTATGCTGTCAGACATTTGGGACAAAAAGGGTTATATAAATTATGGATTGAGGCGACAGACGGTACACATGTATTAAAAAAAAGTTAGAGAGAGAGAGAGAGAGAGAGAGAGAGAGAGAGAGAGAGAGAGAGAGAGAGAGAGAGAGAGAGAGAAAGAGAGAGAGAGATAGGGAGAGAGATACAGACAGAGAGAGAGAGAGCGAGAGAGAGATACAGAGAGAGATACACAGAGAGATACACAGAGAGAGATACAGAGAGAGAGACACACACAGACAGATACACAGAGAGAGATACACAGAGAGAGATACACACACAGAGAGAGAGAGAGAGAGAGAGAGAGAGAGAGAGAGAGAGAGAGAGAGAGAGAGAAAGTCGCTTGGTACTGAGTTGGTAGCTAGTGTAGAATGAGACGGTGGACTTCTAGTGTTCTAGTATTCTAGACCTGTGAGTTTTTCAGAATTAGTGTCACAATTAGAAACAGAGTATTTATAGTCAGAGTTGTGAGACTCCACTTGTGTCTTAGCCAACATTATATTGCCATACAGAGATATCAGAAGGGACAACAAGTTTCTAGTTACAGTTAAGCAACGAACTGAACGAATCAAAAGATGGCTGCGAATCTGCAATCTTGACCGGGCTAAAAGAGAGACCAACATGTCAACAAGTGGTGAAGCCAGACAAGAGAAGCACAGGGAGGCACAGAAGAATAGTCAACCTACACAGAACTTGTAACGTCGACAGCTGCACGCTGAGGGAGATGCTGAGGAGGGGATCCGAGCACTTATGGACTGGCTCGTTAAATGTGCAGTGATGTAATGTAGTGCATACAATTGTGGGTTAGTTATGTCGGAGACTCCTGGGCGTCGTCGTTGGAGGTACGGAGTTCGTGCTCTGTGTGACAATCCGGGCCTTACAGGCCGCTCAGCAGAAAGAGACCAAACCATATGGGATAACATTCGGTGCAATGAAGTCGATCCTCTTGTCTTTACACACTTATGTTCAATGTATCACTAACTGGCATTGGGCGGATAAGCAGCAGTCCAAACACCGTAAGCTGCTTAGTAAGCTGGAGAAAGGAATGTTTCGTGTGGAATGGCTCTCGTCACTTCAGAGGTCCCAGATTGTGAGAATTGTATGGATATTTTGCCCTGGCCATGCGAGGGTGGGGGGAATGAAAAGGCTAATAATTGGCTGGCAGGGAATGCACCTCTTGGTGGTAGATTGCCTATGGACAAGGGGGGTATGGTCATACGTTTGTGGGACCAGGTGGAGAAGGCGGGGGAACAGAGTGAAAACCCGTATGTGGAAAGAATGAGATTGAGGGGGATCGGTAAGGGTTGTGGAAGAATTTCAAACCTGAGAGGGAAGACCAGGAGAATCTTAAATCAGATAGCGGCGTGGACGATTATATTATGTCCCACAAAGAATGCCTTCATTCACGATCAATTATTTTGAAAACTGTCTGTTGCATCGTTATAAAATTTTTCCAGCCGTCTTATATTTACCCCCACCCAAGGAATATGTCTTTGATAGGTCCAAAAACAACTCAAATCATCGAAAGCGGCGACATTCCTTTGATTTTTTTTGCTGAACATCTAGTGATTTCTAGCTAACAAATTTATGTTTACAGTAATGGAAGATACGCCAATTCAGATGACACACAAAGGCGTATCCGGATTCATATGGGAATGGGTGCAATGAAAGAAGTAGCTTAAAATCGACAGGGTCGGCTGCATTGCACCGGGTTTGTATCCCATATAGCTCAGTTTCTTTCCGCAGCGCGGAAAACGTCGCACAAAGCACGAACTCCGTAGCTCCAGCGACGACCCTCGGGAGTCTCCGAAAAAATACACTCGTGAAATGAAGGACGCGGCCCGGAATCGAACATACAACCTTCGGAGCCCGAGTCAGACGGCTTGACCACTTTACCACGGAGAATCCCGAGAGGGGTGCAATGTGTAATATTAGTAAAGACAGAGAATTTACAGAGGCACGGGGTAAATAATTTGTAAATTAACAGGAAAGTAGAAGGAATATATTTCTTACCTAATTTTGCATTTCCTTCTTGTTTCTTCAGCTGCTGGTTAATAAAGTGTACACAAGTATTCATGTTAGCTTTTTATATTGAGTTCGTGAAAGCTTCCAAATAGCTGTGCGTTAATGTGCGTATGGAGTGACCAGAAATGATACCGCAATTTAGTCATCATGTGTCCATTTTTAAGGATCTGTTCAGCTGTCTGTGTAGTTTGTTCACACGTACACGTGGGTGACAGACTCGCTTTGAGTCTTCGTGAAAGACTGTCTACTCTGCTGTTTACCGTTCAGAGACGGAACATGATTACTTGTTTTGCACTATGAAAATAGTTGTCAGTGTCTTTGTAGTGGGCTTTCTTCTTAACAACCAAGATGTTGGTCCTCTTTTCATTGAAGTTTATAGATTGATTCGTATGCACGTGTGTTGTCCCCTAATTTGAC
>JACEFZ010005883.1:32500-40000 GCA_014155875.1 Cepaea nemoralis | reverse complement strand
GACAAGAACACGAAGCTGATCCACGACTCTGGTGATCGTGTGAGGTGGCCAAACATGGCCTCGCATGCTTATCGGTAAGGCGCAAGAGGATGATGCAACCCTGTGATGCTAACGGTGGGCTAATCGGTTAGTTTGACATTAATGTTAAATTCTTATTCACAAATACAATGGCAAACTATTGAACATAACATTGCTAAGAAAATCAATGTGGAGTAGGTCGCAAGTTCAGGAAAGGATATGCAACGTTTATATAATTAATATTGTGTAGCTGTGGGGCATGGACAATACGCAGACACGCGAAAGAAACAACTGATGGTGGCAAACATCTGATGTCTGGGGAAAATGCACGCAATGCAATAAAGAAGTGGAAGACAAACGAGGCAGTTATTTGAGAATCACATTCAAATCGAAAATGTATTAAAGAATGTAGACGTAGCAGTGCCCATGTATTCGACATATATGACCAGAGACAGCAGGCAAATGGTGGTAACAGTTATGGCATTACCCCAAGAGTAGCACTGGTATAATCGAGAATGGCTCTATGCCAGCACTCGACGTTCGCTACGATAGGAAACGACTGGCCATCTTGTCTTCCATGCAGTCAGGCCTGTGGAGATCCTAACACCTCACATAGCCACACAGTTTCTTGCATCTGGATTGATTTGTCTGGTAAATTTTAAATGATGAGAGACAACTTTGGAAACTTAGTGGCAGGCTGACGTATGCGATGAGGAAATGAACAAAAACGAAATGTGCATACTTGCATAACAAAGTTAATGACGTGATTGGGGATAACACAGATCTGGATCTAGGCTGCTGATCGTATGAGATGGCGAAACAAGACCTTCCTGACTTACCGGCATGGCGTATGGTGATGATGATGACTTCACCAGTATGTGAGATACATAGGTAGAGAACCCAGACTATCAGTGATAGATCTATTCCAACTGAATCAAGGGGACACAAACACCAAACTGAAGCAAAAGTGAAGAAACACCAAACTGAATCAACGTATATTTTTTTTTCAATGTTGCATATCCCTTACAGGACGTCGCAGTCAACACCAGCAGTTTTCAACTGCTGTTAATGTGCTAGGCAAATTTTACGTTCAGTAGTTTGCCATTGCTTTCTGAACGACCGGCACACATACCCCCGTAAGTTACCAGCGCGTCGAGAACAGCTGCCGATTCTCACAGCTGCTGTTTTCCCCACGTGGATGTACGGGACTACGAAAAATGTCGTTAACGCCTTAGCCAGGGAGCCGGCAATCGAGTTATCCTAAATTGAAAACTTAGATCGTTTCGACTGACGGAATCTTCTTCAGGAGTAAACTAATCTAAACAGTGGCGACTGCCTGGAAATTAGATGCTTGTTTCATGCTCAGATAATATGTTATGTGTTAAGGTATTATGCTATATGTTCAGGTAATATGCTATATGTTAAGGTAATATTCTATATGCTCAGGTATTATGCTTTATGTTCAAGTTATATGCTCAGGTATTATGCTGTATGTTCACATAATATGCTATATGTCCGGGTAATATACTATATCATAAGGAAATATGCTTTAATTGTTTACTTATAACTAGAGTACCCTATTTGTATTATGTAATATGTCTCTCTGGTCTAGGGATTAGTGACTTTCTCCGTAATCCCGTTTATCCACTTGAGCATACGCGCATGCGCAAGTATCGGTAGCGGTTCTCGCCGTCCCCGTTACTTACGGGAGATGTGTGCCGGCAGCTTAAAAACAAAGCAATGGCAAACTGCTGAACGTAATCTTTCCATGAAATCAACAACAGCGGTAAAATGTTGGTGTTGACAGCGATGTCCTGTAATAGGATATGCGAAAAAAAAAACATCTTATGCCGTGTGGAATGCAAGGGAAAACTGCATGTAAAAAAGTCCTTTAAAGGTTTGTAAACGAGTCCTGTACTGATTTTACTAACTATAGGCTTGACAGATGACACCATACTGTTTGCCTTACTATCTTCGTGCGCGGAATATTCTCAGAGACCTCTAGTTATTTCGCCTGTTTTTAAGAGCCCCGCACACATAGGCCGAAGTACTCACCTATTGTGAATATAGAATAAAAAGTGAATGGGTCAGACAGCTCTCTACATCAGCGCATTCAAATGGCCATACCATCTTGTGTCTGTGAGTGTTTCCGGGCGAATATACCCGCAAATGTAATTTTTGTGTACACATCTTATGAGGTCTGCGGATTTCCGTTTATGCACATACGGGTATATGTACATGCTTGTGCAAACGTCATCACAATTTCCGGTGAATTCGTCGATCCAGTAAAAGGTTAAAGAATCTCTGAGCGAGCTTAACTTCAAAGGGGGTCTGTTCTTGAGACAGTGTAGTGTGAGTAAATCTTGAACCGCAATCACAGACTAAACGAGCGGACCGGACCGTCTGTGGGTGTTCTCTTAGATCTTAGGGTCGATGGGTGGATATGTGGAAAGGTTCTGGTTTATCTAGGTGGGATGGTAAGGGTGTTTTCTGAAAGGAGAGGTTGGGTTACGTTACTCGGCGACTCCGGAAAAAGGAATGGGAGAAAGATAAAGAAAGTCAATAAAAGTTATGCAGAGCTAGGTTATTTACATATCCGTTATAGAGCGTAGCAATAAACCCCAGCATTTATTAGCTCTTTGTAATTTATCATACAATGTTAGTTCAGTTGTTTGCCATCGCTTCCTGAACTACCATCGCAGTTCATACGATCGAAATCAACGCAAAGTGGTCTGCTGTAAAATTGTTCGCAGATGATCAAGAACGACTCGGTATGACGGGGTCATGTGAAACTGTGTGTCACCGTCACCTTAAGCCAACGTGCCTTAATGAGTCAGGGGGCACTTTACTTGGTTAATATTGAAGAATATCAGTTAATTGTTTCTTTTATTTTCAAGCATACATCAACATTAATCATCATCATCATCATCATCATCATCATCATCATCATCATCATCATCATCATCATCATCATCATCATCATCATCATCATCATCATCATCCATCATCATCATCATCATCATCATCATCATCATCATCATCACCATCCATCGTCATCATCATCATCCATCATCATCATCATCATCATCATCATCATCATCATCATCATCATCATCATCATCCATCATCATCCATCGTCATCATCATCATCCATCATCATCATCATCATCATCATCATCATCATAATGGAGGTCAGCATGGCCGAATGGATAAGAGCATTCGTTAGTAAAGATCCAACATATGGGTCCCAGATATCTGTTACCAGGGACACACCAGGAAATTAATCCACTTCCACACACCAGGAAATTAAACCACTTCCGCACAGTCTGCCTTAGGAAGCTATTGAAGATTAAATGGCAAGACAAGATTCCAGACACTGAAGTCCTAGACAGATCGTCCATGCCTAGTATCCACACTCTCCTAATGAAGAATCAGATTCGCTGGGCTGGTCACTTGACTCGCATACCATACTACAGGCTCCCTAAACGAATTTTTACGGCGAGAGGCGCTGTGGTAAACGCTCCCAAGGCTGCCAGAGGAAGCGCTTTAAAGACACCGAAGATCTCACTAAAAACCTTTGGAATTCATCACACTTGGGAGACGGCTGCCAAAGACCGAAATTCGTGACGTACATCATTACGCAAGGGAGAAGTCACCTGTGAAGCAAACAGGAATGAAAGAGCTGTGAAAAAAAAAGGCTGGACAGAAAAACCACAGGAGGAGATCCTCCTCCTGGAACGTCAAGCATTCTCTGCCCACATTGTCAAAGAGCATTTCGTGCGAAATTAGGCCTTATCAGCCATCTTAAAACGCACGGCTCCATACTTTCAACACTACTGGATGAAATGAATGGTTATCATCATTCTTGATGGAAAAACACCAAATATGGGTCATTAAGTGTTAAGAACTATGTATACAGACACACTTTACATTCTGCTCTTTGTTTCAATTGTTAGCAAGAATACATTAAGAAATATCAAATTACCCCGTTCACCCTTTCATCAAATAGCAGATCCTTTACAGAATGTCGCTCTCATCACGGCGCGTGAAGAAGCCTCTCGATCTATGGCCAGTTCTCCTGCCTCGTACACCCTCATGTCAAAGGTGTCTGCAATGTCCTATGTCCATCTCCGTGCTAGCCGACCCTGCCTCTTCCTGCAGGAACCACGCCTCCCCTCACTTTCTCTCCAATCTACTGTGACGTTTAATACAAAATGTGATGATGATATCACATCACAGACCAATACTAGAAACCTGCTTCTGGACAAACTTGTCATAAGACAAAGACAGAGGCATTGGAAGACATCGTGATAGCAAATGTCAGCTGTGGAGGAGTTAGTTAGTCTTTCCTCTTGAGCCTAAGGCGGCGCATAGGGCAGAAGTCCTGTCTCTCCATGCCTGGCGGTTCGCTGCTACCTGTTGTAGATCTTGGATATTTACTTGGCCATTGAATGAGCCTTCTCTAATGATGGTTCTACGCAGGGTCTTTCTTGGTCTTCCCCGTTTTCTTTTCCCTACCGGTGACCATATGAGGGCTTGGTAGGGGAGTCTTGTCTTGTCCATTCTGAGTACATGGCCGATGTAATTCCAACGGCGTCTTCTTATGAAATTGGATACTGTATCTTGCTTAGTCTCTTGTCGTATTTGCGAATTGGTTCTGAAGTCTGTCCAGTGGATGTTTAGAAGTCTTCTAAGACATTTGTTCTCAAAATTGTCTAATTTTTTTATCTAAAGCTACCGTTGATTTCCAACTTTCACATCCATACGTTAACACTGGAATCACACACGAGTTGAAGATTTTAAGTTTTGTGTGTTTGCTGAGTGTCTTTGACTTCCAGATGTTTGACAGTTTATTGAAGGCACTAGATGCCAGTGCGATTCTAGATGATATTTCTGGTGTTGAGTCCCCTGTAGATGTCATTTTGCTTCCTAGGTATGTGAAGCTGTTGACTTTTTCAAGAACGTAGCTGTTCAATTTGGTATCATCTGAACTATTGGTAAGATCAATAGCCTTTGTTTTTGGGGTGTTAATTTGGAGACCAATTTGCCCTGAAACATTTTGGAGGTGGTTTATTTTCTCTTGGGCATCCGGGTGTGTTGAACTCAAAAGCACTATGTCGTCGGCAAAGTCCAGGTCTTCTAGAATTTTGTCAACCCAATGGATACCCATATTTGTGTTGTTTGTGCATTTGCGCATGACCCAATCGATAGCTATTCCAAAAAAGCATCGGTGATAAGACACAACCCTGTTTCACTCCTGTTTCGACTGAGAACCAGTCAGAGTTGCCTGTTTCTGTTCTTACGCAGCAACGTGTCTCTTTGTAGAAAGATTTTATGACGTTGGTATATTTGGTAGGAAAACCATAGATGTTAAGTAGATTCCAAAGTGAAGGACGGTGGATGCTGTCGAAGGCTTTTTGAAAGTCGACAAAGTTGGTGATTAATTTCGACTGGAATTCTACGGAGTCTTCAATGATTATTCTGAGGGTGAAAATGTGGTCTATGCATGACCGTTTTGGTCTGAAGCCTGCTTGTTCTTCTCTGAGCCTTTGATCTATCGCCTTTTTCAATCTCTCAAGTAACATGCTACAAAAAAGTTTTCCTGGTACTGATAATAGAGTGATACCACGCCAATTATTGCAATCAGACATATCGCCCTTTTTAGGCAGTTTGAAAATTACACCATCTTTCCACTGTTGTGGTGGGGATTCGCTTTGCCAGATTTCATTGATCAGCTGTAACAAACGTTGTAAGGTGTTCTCATCTGCTGCTTTGAGCATTTCTCCTGAGATTTCATCTTCACCAACAGCTTTGTTGTTCTTCAATTTTTTTATGGCTGCTTTAATCTCTTCCATGGTGAATGACTCGCAGGAGGCATCTAGTGGGGGGCATAGTAATTTCTCCATCCAGGTTCGGAACAGTGTCAGGCTGCGGTCTATTTAATATTTCTTTGAAATGTTCTGCCCATCGTTGCTTTTGAAGGTCATCGGATAACAGTTGATTGCCTTGTTTGTCTTTGATGGGTATATTTGGTGTAGGTGAGTGATTGCATAGTTGCTTCATGATATGGAATACGGCTCTGTTGTTTCCAGTTCTGGCAGCTGCTTCGGCGTCGGAGGCCAGGCTGTGAATAAAGTTCTGTTTGTCTTTTCGTGCGCTTGATTTCACCTCTTTATCCAACATAGAGTATTTTTGCTTATGGGTTTCATATGTAGATGTGTCTTTTGCAGAAAGAAGTGTTAGTTTTGCTTGTTTTCTTTCTTGTATCTTCGTCCAGGTGTTATCACTTAGCCACTTCTTCTTCTGTCTTTGTACGTAGCCGACTGTGTTTGTTGCAGCATTTAGCAAGGTATTTTTCAGGAAATTCCAATTTTCTTCAATGTTGTTTTTAATATTCGCATTGCTCGATATACTTTCTTTGTTAGCATAGATGCTTTGTACCTCTGAATTGAATGCGAGTTGGTGTTCTTTAGTCAGAAGGGACTGTGAATTTATTTTCTTAATTCTGGGTGATCTGTGCAGAGTCTTGAGCTTTATTTTTAGTTTGGCAATGCAGAGATTGTGATCACTGCCAGCATCTGCACCTCTGTAGGCTCTGACGTCTTGTACTGATGAACGGAATTTGGTATTAATGCAAAAATCGTCTATCTGATTTTTTGTGATGCTATCAGGCGAGTTCCACGTGACTTTGTGTATATCTTTGTGAGGAAATAAAGAGTTTGCTACTATCAGATTTGCTATTTCACAGAATTCTAGTAGTCTCTCTCCGTTTTGGTTCATATCCCCTAAGCCGTGGATTCTCATATATCTCTCAACACCCTTATTGTCAGACCCTATCTTGGCATTGAAATCAAAGAGGCAATGGAAGAGATCGTGACAGCAAAGGTTAGCAGTGGAGGAGACAGGCCGAGAGAAAACGACATTGGAAGACATCGTGACAGCAAGGGTTAGCATTGGAGGAGTTAGGCCGAGAGAAAAGAGACATTGGAAGACATCGTGACAGCAAGGGTTTGCATTGGAGGAGTTAAGCCGAGAGAAAAGAGACATTGGAAGACATTGTTACAGCAAAGGTAGGCAGTGGAGGAGGCAGACTGAAGGAAAAGATGCTTACTGGTTAAGTATTTCTCTAACCTCTAAGTGTAAGAGTGGCGGTACCAAGAAAATCTAACCAATCAAGTCATGTTACTTATGTGTGCGTAGAAACATAAAGTTTGTTGCATATCCTTTACATTACATCGCAGTCAAGCTCAACATATTTTGGCATACATGGTGTCTTGGCAAGTTTACTCTAGTAGGTTGTCATTGTTGTCTAAATGACCAGCGCTCATACCGTTGTATGAAAACCAACGCATAACGGTCTGCTTCTAAGTCACCAGCAGCTGTGTTTGAAAATCGGTATGCGTGATTACTAATTGTGTGTGTAACCCCTTCGCCACAGCGCCGGCACATACATAAGCAAAAATAAAGGGCTTTTCCCTCGCG
>JACEFZ010005883.1:0-27500 GCA_014155875.1 Cepaea nemoralis | reverse complement strand
TATACAGCCTGGAGGGTTCCATGTCCGCCTCAGGCAATTTGAGAGCAGATCGCTTTTCGAAGGATTGAGTGTCGGTCATTCAGAAAAACATCAACAAACAACTCAACGTAAAATTGTCTAGAAAATCACCCCCCCCCCCCCTCCCAAAAAAAAATAAATAAATAAAATAAAATAAAAATAAAATAATTAATAATAATAATAATAATAATAATAATAATAATAATAATAATAATAATAATAATAATAATAATAATAATAATAATAATAATCCTAGATGCCTTGTAAAAGAACACGCAGCTAACTGCACCCGTGATGTTACAATTACTGTTCGTTCATTATTGTCTGGTGGAGGTCAGCTTGGCCGTATGGATAAGATCACTTGTTATAAACACACGTGTTCAACCCCTACATTGGAGATTTGGACTAAAATGTTGGCTTCTCGTACATGACTTACGGACGTAAATTACAAGTACCCCAGAAGTCGGATGATGGCGAGGGACACTGGTAACAGGGAACATGAATCCATACACAACAATCAGTCCAATCAACTAGAAGTAGTAGCACATTTATTGACTATGCTTGAGTTCACAGCCAACGATCGCAGTAAAATAAAGGCCAACCTCCATCGCTCACTCCCCTGCTCCCCCCCCCCAACACACACACACAGACACACACACACAGAGGCACACACACACATACACTCCAGGCTGCCACAATTGTTCGGTCCCCCGTCCCCTTCCTTAAATAATTAGTTTTTCATGAAACTGTTGTGTTTAAGTTCCCGTGTTGATCTCGTCAGCGATGCCGCGTTGTTTGTGTCAATCTGAAAACCAATTGTCTGCTGGACAATCACAATTCAATCAGTCAGTATTGATGGTCTGGAGTTGGTGTTGTTGGATCTGGCAGTTACATGAGGGTTTGCGACAACTCCAACTGGTTATTTTATTGCCTGGTGTTGTAGTTAATAATGTTTTATTGTTTTGCAGAATGAAAGAAGAAGGCGAAGAAGAAGTACCAGAAGAGAGGAAAAGAAGAAGAAGCAGCGAGAAGAAGAAGAAGAAGAAGAAGAAGAAGAAGAAGAAATAATTAGAAATGTAAATTAGCCAAAGCACTGAGTAGTTTAGCGTCCGCCAGCGGGACGTGGGAGAATCAAGGCGTCACGTGACTTTAGGGCGAGTAACGGCGCGAAGACTTAACTTCATTCATTCATTCAATAGCATGTCCTTTGCAGAACCTCGCTCCCATAACAACCTTCCGGAAAACCTCTCGATCATAAGCAAGATGTCCCGCGTCTGATACACCCATCTGGAGATCATCCGCCACATCCTGCACCCATCTTCTCTTTGGCCTTCCTTTTCCTCTCTTCTCTTCCCACGCATATACCCCTCCGTTATTGTTCTCTCCAGACTTTCGTGACGTTTCAAGTGACCAAAATATTTCAGTTTTCTTTGTTTTGTCGTCTTAAATAGCCAGCCTTCTTCAATATTCAACTCTTGAAGTAAGGATGCATATCTAGGGTCAGAGGTACATAGCAAATTATCCCTAGATCAGGAAATCAACATCAGGATTGGTAAGGCAACAACAACAATGAACATGTTAGCAAAAAGAGCCTGGGAGAACATGAAACATACTGCCAAAACAAAAGTCCTCGTCTACCAAGCCTGTGTCCTTAGTACTCTTCTTTATGGCAGTGAAACCTGGACAATCTACTCACACCAAGAGAAACGTTTAAACAGCTTTCATATGCGGTGTCTGCGAAGAATACTTGGTATTAAGTGGCAAGACAAAATCACAAATACTGAAGTATTGGAAAGATCAGGTTGTGTGACGGTGTGTTCCATGCTCAGTCTTCGTAGACTTAGATGGATAGGACACGTTAGGAGGATGGATGATGGTAGAATACCAAAGGACATCTTTTTTGGTGAATTACAGATGGGTAGGAGATCTCAGGGTCGGCCTCTACTACGATACAAAAATGTGTGCAAGCGGGACATGATTGATACAGGCATTGATAATGCACATTGCGAGCAAGTCGCCGCTGAACGTGTTGCATGGAGGGCAACTATCAGAAATGGGGAAAAAAAAAACACGCTTACCGGTATGACACATGATGAATGGATGTGTGTGTGTGTGTGTGTGTGTGTGTGTGTGTGTGTGTGTGTGTGTGTGTGTGTGTGCGTGCAATTGTGTTTATTTTATCTGTATGTTAGTGTGTTTGTGTGTCTGTCTGTCTGTGAATGTCTGTGTCTATGTGTGTGTTTGCGTGTATGTCTGTGTGTACTTCTGTGTGTCTGTGCGTGTGTGTCTGTGTGTGTTTGTCTTTGTGTGTGTGTCTGTATGTGTGATTGTGATCGTGTGTGTATGTTTGTGTTTGTCTCTGTGTGTTAGTGTGTCTGTACGGGTAATTAGCTCTCCCGTGACGTTAATTTTGACTCAGTCAGTTCTTAATTAGTTCTCCCGTTATGTCATATGTGACATAATCAGTTAATTAGTTCTTATGTGATGTTATAAGATCATAATTAGTTCTCCTGTGACGTTTTCTTAATTAGTTCTAATGTGACGTTATCAGCTCTTAATTAGTTCTCATGTAACGTTACAAGTTCATAATTAGTTCTAATGTGGCGTTATCAGCTCTTTATTAGTTCTCATGTGACGTTATCAGTTCTTAATTAGTTCTTCTGCGACGTTTTCATTTCTAGCACTATGCCAGTTCCTTACATCTTCAGTCAAAACAGGATTTGCATTATGGGAGTTCCCCACAGAAATCATCAATGAAGTTGGAGTAAACGAAACATTCTCAGTGCCAGCACGCCAGAATGTCGTTTGTACATTGAGTGCTGTGGTTTTCTACATTGGGAGGCTGTGGCTAATGACAGGGTATTTAACGATCCATCAACAGCCGCAAGGCTGTTTATGGGGGCACGAGAGGGTCACGTCTGTAGGACTGCACGATATGCCATACAACCATTACCGACACTTCATCAGATCGAGGCAACCAAAAAAGAAAATAATAATAATTGTACGAATGGTAAACACGAGAATGTCCAAGGCGTTGCGGGTCAGCGGCCAGTTGTCTGGAGACATGCCTGATATTGAACTAGACATGGGCTGAAAGGACAGAAAGGCCGTTAAGGTAATAAGACCTCTAAAGGTACGGCTATTGATTGACACTGTGGGTAAGGGATTAGAAGATAATTTCAGGCAGGTCGAACGTCCAAGAACAGGTTAGATAGAGGGCAAGATGAAGTCCGTGTGTCAACAGTTTTTTTTTTTTTTTTCAGATTAGTTTGCCTAATTTTCCCCACAAGTTGTCGAATCAAGCAGTAGTAATGGGAATGTAGATATTAGCTGTCATCTGATTATAAAACCTAATCTCACCATATCATCTCACATCTCATCATCTCATCTCACATCTCATCTCATGTTATCATCTCATATCATTATCTCAGCTCATTATCTCATCGCATAATCGAATCGCATTATCTTATCATCTCATCTCAAAATTTTAATCTCAACAGCGCACCATCTCATCTCATCTTACCATCTCACCTTGTCATGGTCTCATGATGTCATCATCTCATCTCATCATGTCATCATCTCACCTCATTATCGCATCACATCATCCCACCTCATCATTTCATCTAATATCATAACCTCATCAGAACTTATCATGTCATCATCTCATCTCATCATGTCATCATCACATCTTATCATGTCATCATCTCAACTCATTATTGCATCACATCATCTCACCTCATCATTTCATCTAATATCATAACCTCATCACATCTCATAATCCTGTCTCATGATGTCGTCATCTCATCATGTCATTATCTCACCATCTCATCTCATCATCCCATCTCATCATCTCATCTCATCGTATAATCTGAGCCCGTAAGCCCAAATGTAGGTTGCATGAGTTTTATGTCGGACAGACAGACAGACAGACAGACAGACAGACAGACAGACAGACAGACAGACAGACAGACAGACAGACAGACAGACAGACAGACGGACGGACGGACGGACGGACGGACAGACAGACGGACGGACGGACGGACGGACGGACGGATGGTTGGATTGATGGATGGATGGATGGATCCAGAAAGACAGACATTACACAATAGGCGATAGGGCCAATAGATACACATATCAAGAGAAAGACAGACATAGGACAGATAAGTAGATGATTGCGCGGTCAGAAAGATAGTTAGACAAGGGGAAAGACAGACAGGCCATAGACAATTGGACTATAGGACTGGCGGATAGATAAATAGATCGACAAAAATAGACATCTAAATATCTTCACAGAACTTAAGAGAGCATTCAGCTAGACAAGAATAAATATTATGGAACCGTATTCAGTAAACAACTGCTTCTCTAGATGCATACAATGTTAGACCATCATATGGTGTGAGTGATCATCTCACTGCCTCCCAAACGTTCCTCCCAACAAAATCCCTTACTCTACCAATTAGTGCCGTTTATTACATGTGAAATGACTTCGACTGTCGTGTTTTCTCACAGAGCAAGGAAATCAACCGGCGCCATTTGTACTTAACAATATAAGTCCAGCCTACACTTCAGCCGGGAAAAGTACATACATTCCTTCTGAGCTCGTTTGTCAAGAAAGATGTCACGCGATGGCTGTGCCACGACGACAGCAATGATTACCTTATACATTTTCTTGATTGTCCTTTTATTTTCTTGTGACCGGCTTCTTTCCTTTGTTGTCATATCTTTGTTGTGCCGAGAATACTGTCTATTCAGTTACTATGTTGTGTTGAGAATACTGTCTGTTCAATTTTCATATCGTTTACAGAATGCTATCAATTCAATTACCATGTTGTGTTGAGAATACTATCTATGCTGTTACTATGTTGTGTTGAGAATACTGTCTTTTCGGTGACCATGTTGTGTGTAGAGTACTATCTATTCAGTTACCATGTTGCGTACAAAATACTATCCATTCAGTTACCATGTTGGGTTCAGAATACTATCTATTTAGCTATCATGTTGGGTTGAGAATACAGTCTATTCAATTAACATGTTGTGTTAAGAATACTATCTATTCTGCTACCATGTTATGTTGAGAATACTGTCTATTCTGCTACCATGTTATGCCTGCAACCACAGATGCAATGGCTATAGAGCTGGAAGAAAACTGAGAGTCAGATAGATTATATCAAGCGTGTATTACGCAAACACACACACGCACACACACACACACACACACACACACACACACACACACACACATGTTATGCCTGCAAACACAGATGCAATGGCTATAGAGCTGGAAGAAAACTGAGTATCAGATAGATTATATCAAGCGTGTATTACGCAAACACACACACGCACGCGCACACACGCATGCGCACTCATGCACGCACGCACACACACACACACACACACACACACACACACAATCCAGGTGTTGTACTTGGTTCATGATTTTAAAAAATCTAACATATAATCTCTTTCCAAAACGCAAATTCATCATCATGTTCCTTGCTATCCTATTTACAGGACATCACCTTCAACACCAGCATTTTACCGCTGTTGTTGATGTCTTGGCAAGATTACACTCAGTAGTTTGCCATTGCTTCCTGAGCGACCTGCTCACATACCGAATCTCGCGCAGCTGTGTTCTCTCACGTGGATAAACGGGATTACGGAGAAAGTCGTTAACCTCGTCACCAGGGAGACCAAGTAATATAATACGCAATCTTATATCAGAGAAATGTGAGGCACGATCTATTGTTAAGAGAGTGCCAACCACAGTCACTCGAAAGTCAAAAATGTGCAGTACATTAATGGTGAGGGAGCATAACCAGCTACCACTTGTCCAATGACTTGTTATCCACTAAGTGATTCAAGAGAAGTTCTAGTACTAAAGAAGTACAACCAGCTACCACTTGACTAAAGACTGCCCATTGACTTTTTACCCAGGAAGACAATCGCTCGTCATGCAAACTTGGTTGTCAGCAGTAGATTGCTCGTCTGGGTTTCACCTGACTCTCTCACTCCTGTGTGACCATAGCCGTCCAGGTGTTTCCGCCAAACGTGTTTTCTCCGATCCAACTGTAGCGATTTCCTTTCTCAACTCCTATATCAGGGCAGCGTCTTGCTAGTCCCTCCATAACTCTGTGTTCCTCGGCTACAATGGTTGTGTTTCCTACTCGGCTCGCTTCAGTCCTGCCCGACTCTTGCCGTCAATTGTAGCTTGCCATCGGCCCTCCTATTCCAGTAGTACTGTCCTGCCACTTAACAATTTTCTCACGTCAGTATTCCTTTGCCTTTTTGGCATAGACGCCTGAGCAAACTCGCTAGTAGTTTCCTTTCTCTTCGTGTTCCATACAGCATGTGGGTATAGACACCCGCCGTCTCCAAAGTCACACTTCTATTGTCTTGGACCGCTTCGGTACAGTCCCTATATCCTAAGTCCTAAGTTAAGATCAGGGTTACGTGAAGCCATGGAAGCAGGTGGTGGATGGAGTGTGAGAGCAGCCGACAGATTGTTGTTGGTTATGGTCTTGCACTCTGCGGCGATAGGCAGATGATCTCATCAGTAGAGACAATGGCTATGGCCACCGACTAATACAGTCACTGCCCAGAAGGAAAGCAATGGCAAACTACCTTCTGAAAAACTTACCAAGAAACCATAGCAACCATGAAAGAAAACATAATAAGAAAGAGATCTGGTGGCGAGACCCCCAGGCCAGGCAGATCAGATAACACTGGGGAAGAGTGTGACACAGGGACCAGTACTAGTAATCGTGATGACGGAGTTAATCCTGACTGTGTTACCAAGGAAATCCTTTGTGTCCGACTAAGAAACAGAGTGAGAATGGCAACGTGGAATGTGAGAAGTCTGTATGAGGGAAAGCTTAAAGTAGTGTGTGATGAGATTGAGAGGTTAAACATTCAAATTTTAGGAATTAGTGAACATCGCTGGAGCGGCAAGGGACATTTTACAACTGAAAATGGAAGTATTTTCATTTATTCTGGTAGAGACACCGGAGGCCAGAGTGGAGTGGCATTTTGTTTAGATAAGACAATTGCAAAATCTTTAATGGGATATAATCCAGTTAGTGATAGAATCCTCACTATTAGACTTAAAGGCCGTCCCAAAAACACAACTCTCATACAGATATATGCACCTACTTCAATAGCAGAGGAGGACGAAATTGAAGATTTTTACAACACACTACAAGACACATTAAATAAGATTGGTCATAATGATATAACAATAATAATGGGAGATTTTAATGCAAAAGTAGGTGCAGGAAGAGCTGAAAATGAGAGACACGTTTTAGGAAAATTTGGATTAGGAAATATAAATGATGCAGGTGACAAATTAATTGAATTTTGCACAGAAAATGAGTTAACGATAGCCAAAACGCTTTTTAAACAACATCAAAGAAGACTCTTCACATGGAAGTCTCCAGACAGTATTACCAAAAATCAGATAGATTATATTTTAATACAAAGAAGATGGAGATCAAGCATAACATCTACAAAAACCCTACGTAGTGCAGACTGTGATACAGATCATCAGTTATTAGAAGCAGATCTGAAATTAAAACTCAAATAGCTTATCCGAGGACCAAGGCCACTTCGTTTTGATCTCACAAAAATACCGGATGCATACACTGTAGAAGTTAGGAATCGCTTTGGGGTCTTAATGTCTGTACAAGAAGAAATGACACTTGATGAACTGGCAGTACAAGCTAGAGATATCTTGATAACTGCAGCCAAAGATTTAATTCCGACCAAGAAAAAGAAACTTAAGCCATGGATTACAGCAGACACATTATAATTAATAAAACAACGAAGGGAACTGAAACAGAAAGGAGGTGAATCCGATAACAGCAGGATGAAGTATAAATCTTTAACTCGAGAAATAAGAAAGAACACAAGAAAGGACAATAATCAATATATACAAGATTGCTGTACCAGAATAGAGCAATATCATAAGACTGGAAGAGATTATGAAATGTTCAAAGAAATGAAGTTATTGACAAGAAATGTTCAACCTCAATTGAATGTTATCTGTGACAAGATGGGAAATACCTTAACAGAATCTAGACAAATTCTAGAAAGATGGCAGGAGTACTGCAGTGGAATGTATGATATGAGTGACAGTGAGGATATGAATGAGATACATGAGCCAATGACAGCAGAGACAGAACCTGAACCCTCATTAGATGAAATTGCTTGGGCTATAAAGAACCTGAAGAATGGTAAATCACCTGGATGTGATGAGATACCAGCTGAACTAATTAAAGCGGGAGGAGAAGAAAGCATACACATATATCATGCATTATGTACAAAGATTTGGAAATATGGTATATGGCCAAAAGATTGGAAGAGAACTATCTTCATTCCAATACCAAAAAAGGGCAACCTGAAATTATGCACCAACTATAGAACTGTTGCCCTGATCAGTCATGCAAGTAAAATTCTACTAAAAGTCATAATGGGAAGACTTCGTAAGAAAATGGAAGAAGAGATTAACGTAGTTCAAGCTGGATTTAGACAAGGAAGAGGAACAAGAGATCACATATTCAACATGCGTTTAATAATAGAGAAGTGCAGAGAATTTAATGTAAACCTATTCTCATGTTTTGTGGATTATTCAAAAGCATTTGACTGTGTACAACATCAGAAACTTTGGGAAATCATGAGGAATATGGGCTTTCCATCACATGTAGTACAACTCATAAAAATGCTCTATCTAGACCAACAAGCAGCAGTTAGAATAGATGGCGAGGCATCAGATTGGTTTGACATCAAGCAAGGAGTCCGTCAGGGCTGCGTGCTGTCACCCTATTTGTTTAACCTGTACGCCGAAAATATAATGAGAAATGTAAGAGATGATATAAACAGGGAGCTATATTCTGCCCTAAATATCGGCGGTCATGACATACCGAGAATTCGATATGCTGATGATACAGTATTACTATCCACAACACAGAATGGCATAGAAAACCTAATAGCTTCAACCCAATTGAATAGTGAAAATCACAACTTATAAAACTACTATGGAGAAAGAAATATACATTAATGGGGGAAAATTGGCGGTAGTGGAAAATTTTGAATATCTTGGTTCATTGATTACCAACAACGGTGACACAATGAAAGAAATTAAACGGCGACTATCAATTGCTCTTCAAAGACTAAAACAGCTGAATAAATTATGGAGTGGGACAGATAGAACTACAAAAATTAGATTTTTAAGAGCATGCTTCTTTCCCATTGCAACATACGCCTGTGAGACATGGACACTTACTAAACAAGCTGAACAGCGCATAAACGCCTTTGAATATAAATGTTATAGACGAGTTCTAAGAATATCTTGGGTAAAGAAAAGAACAAATGCATCCTTACTTCAAGAGTTGAATATTGAAGAAGGCTGGCTATTTAAGACGACAAAACAAAGAAAACTGAAATATTTTGGTCACTTGAAACGTCACGAAAGTCTGGAGAGAACAATAATGGAGGGGTATATGCGTGGGAAGAGAAGAGAGGAAAAGGAAGGCCAAAGAACTATCTCTAGTTCGGCGTCGTCAATAAAGATTGATGGTACCCCATGTGCACTTTGTGACATAATCTGTGTCTTCTTTTTGTTAATTGTTGAACCAAATTCAGAACAAGCATTGGAGAATGCAGATAGTAGATGTAATTCTTCCTCAGAGTGGGTCGTAATTACAGCATCATCCGCAAAAGGCAACTCTCTGATTAGTACCCTCCTAATTTTGGTCTTGGCCTTAATCTCTGAGCATTATAGAGACCGCCAACTGAGCGTGAGTGAATGTTTATACCGGCATACTTTTACCGAAAGACATATGTCAGTAGAAGTAAAAAGTATATTCCAAAGAGGGTGGGAGCTAGTACACAGCCTTGCTTAACTCCACTCTTGATTTCAAGCTCTTCTGAAGTTGCACCATCAAACTTGATTATATCCTTCATGCCTGTGTTGAACGATTTCACAAACGGACAGAAGAGTTGGTGGGCAGCCAATCTTCTATGGTGCTTTGAACAGACTCTCATGACTGACCAAATCAAATGCCTTTGTGAGGTAGATGAAGGCAATAAACAGTGGTTGATTTTGTTTCCGGCGTTTTTCTTGCATTTGTCGCAATGAGAATATCATATCAATGGTAGACCGGTTCTGTCGGAAGCCGCACTGTGATTCGGGGTAGACTTGATCTCCCAGGACTTGAAGTCTGCGCAGAACAATTCTGGCAAGTACTTTCCCAACAATACACAGAAGTGAGATACCCCTATATTTGTTACAGTCGCTCCGATCTTGTACAGCGTTATAATGCTTGAATCTTTGAAATCATGTGGTGCTTGTCCTTCTCGCCAGCATAGCTCTATTAGCTGGTGGATCTGTAGAGTGAGTGTATCTTACCCACCCCTGATTACCTCTATTGGAATCCCATCCTTACCTGGAGCCTTGCCAGATGAAAGTTCATTTATAGCACACTTAACTTCTGTTATAGTGGGAAGTGTGTCCAGGTGGTCAAGAGTTGGCATGGCCTCTATAACGTTGAGGGCATCATCCGCTAGCTTGGTATCACTTGAGTAAAGCTCCATATAGTGCTCTACCCACCTGTCTATCTGCTGTTTATTATCAGTGATGATGTCTCCAGTCAAGGTTTTCAGTGGTGCACTTCTTTTGCTCATTGGACAACAGGCTTTCTTTATCCCTTCATACATGCTTCTGATGTTTCCCTTATCACTTGCGATTTGAATGGACTCACATAACTTGATCCAATAGTCATTCGCACACAGCCTGGCAGCCTTTTGTACATCCTTCCTCGCTTGCTTCAGCTCACTCAGAGTGTTACGCGTTGGTCTTTCCTTGTTTCTTAAGAGTGTAATCTTCTTTTTATCAATCAAGGGCTGCAGTATTTGGTTGTTTGCAGCAAACCAGTCCTGCCTCTTATGATCCACAGTGCCGTAAACCCCTACCACTGTTATATAAATAGTTTCCTTAAGTTTACTCCACTTTTCACTTACTGTACAATTGTCTGATGTATCAGTGAAAGCGTCTTCAAGTTGCTATCTCCATAGCACAAAGCCTGGGCTAAAATATAGAGACCATGTGTTGTCCATGCAGCATTATCCCTCTCTCGGCCTGCCTAGTTCACGCCAGAGGAAAGGTAAAACCTGTACATCTGGACAAGACAAGCTGCAAAAGCTGCCTGATCAGAAAAGCAATGCTCTAGATGTCCGCCTGTCGGAGCTTCGATCCTAGACCAGCTGCCACCACCACCATCAGCACCAGCATCAGCACATCACCACCACCACCACCACCACCACCATCACCACCACCACCACCACAACAACAACAACAACAACAACAACTACTACTACTACTACTACTACTACTACTACTACTACTACTACTACTACTACTACTACTACTACTACTACTACTACTACTACTACTACTACTACTACTACTACTACTAAATGCTTAAGGGTCAAACAATTTAACATGTTTTCTAATGAAATCTAGCGCTCCTACTCCATGCCAGTCTAGGGCATGCGTTATGACACGGTGAATGTAGTATGATCTATACAGATAACAGGTACCAATGCTGTCTGTCATTCAGACGACCAGTCTATGCAAACTTGTAGCATATCAAGTTACACCACTGACCGCAACACACCATCTCGAACTTAGCGCTGTTTGTAACAGAGGACGTGGGTTATCTTGTGCGACTTCTAGTGTCTACTTCCTCCTTCTGATGTCTATTAACACCAAACAATACAATGTTTGTTGTATTTATGAACTGTCTTAGTAATCTCTAATATGTCTCCACCCCGACCCCAGTTGTTTGTTCCTTTCTTCGTGTGTTTTGACAGTGTTAGCGACATCTTCTGTTAGAATAAGTTGTATTTCCCAAAGTGTAGAGATTATTAGCATGGCCTGTTGTTATATGGTGCCAGACAAGGGCTGGGTATAGGATACTTTTCCATACTGAGGTATATGATGCTATAGGGCATTCGGTCTCTGTTAATAATTCTTAAGAGTACTATTACAAAATACCACGGCCACTACTAGTATCGAGTGTAATACTAGCCAAAATTTTTAGTATGTTTTTTTCTGAATGACCGATACTCATACTAATCTTAAAAATCAACGCATAGCGCTCTAAACAGTCTTACAGTTTCCGTTTGTGTCTTGCAGGACTTGCTCGAGGGTTTGCTGGCTGTCCATTATATTCTTTGCATTTTCCCCAGAAAGCACGCGGTTAATTGTTTATTTCGTCGGTGGTTGCGGGGTCGAGTGACACCACCAACATAATATATCCCACCACATCGCTTCTATAGCTCATTTCTATGTAGAAGTAGAAGCAGCAGCAGCAGCAGTAGTAGTAGTAGTAGTAGTAGTAGTAGTAGTAGTAGTAGTAGTAGTAGTAGTAGTAGTTTTAGCAATAGTAGTAGTACTAGTAGTAGTAGTAGTTGTTGTATAGTAGTAGTAGTAGTAGTAGTAGTAGTAGTAGTAGTAGTAGTAGTAGTAGTAGTAGTAGTAGTAGTGGTATAGTTGTAGTAGTAGCAGCAGAAGTATTAGTAATAGTATTAGTAGTAATAGAAGTTTTAGTAGTAGTAATAGTTGTAGTAGTTGTAATAGTATTAGTAGTTGTTGTTATTGTTGTTGTTGTAGAAGTAGAAATAGTTGTAGTAGTAGTAATAATTGCAGTAGTAGTAGTTTTGTAGTAGTAGTAGCAGTAGCAGTAGTAGTAGTAGTAGTAGTAGTAGTAGTAGTAGTAGTAGTAGTAGTAGTAGTAGTAGTAGTAGTAGTAGTAGTAATAGTTGTCGGTTAGTTAGTTAGTTAGTTAGTTAGTTAGTTAGTTAGTTAGTTAGTTAGTTAGTTATAGTATGTTCCGATTTAAATGCTTTCATTCACGATCAGTTATTTTGAAAACTGTCTGTTGCATCGTTATGAAATTTTTCCAGCCGTCTTATATTTACCCCCACCCAAGGAATATGTCTTTGATAGGTCCAAAAACCACTTAAATCATCAAAAGCGGCGACATTCCTTTGATGTTTTGCTGAACAAGTAGTGATTTCTCGCTAACGAAGTTATGTTTACAGTAATGGGAGACCTGCCAATTCAGATGACACACAAAGGCGTATCCGGATTCGTATGGGAGTGGGTGCAATGAAAGAAGTAGCTTACAGGGTCGGCTGCATTGGACCGGGTTTTTATCCCATATGGCTCAGTATCTTTCCGCAACGCGGAAAGCGTCGCACAAAGCACGGACTCCGTAGCTCCAGCGACGACCCTCGGGAGTCTTCGAAAAAATGCACTCATGAAATGAAGGACGCGGCCCGGAATCGAACATACAACCTTCGGAGCCCGAGTCAGACGGCTTGACCACTTCACCACGGAGAATCCCGAGAGGGGTGCAATGTGTAATATTAGTAAAGACAGAGAATTTACAGAGGCACGGGGTAAATAATTTGTAAATTAACAGGAAAGTAGAAGGAATATATTGCTTACCTTATTTTTCATTTCCTTCTTGTTTCTTCAGCTGATGCTGATGCTGTAATGTTTAGGGCCTGCAATTCATCTGAATAGTTGGAGCAAAATATCCCAGTAAGTGCGTACGTAGATTAAGGTCTGCGATCTGTTCAGACCTTAATCTGTGTCGGACGATTCCAGTAGGTTGATGATTGCTCTCGGTTGCATAAAATTCAATCCATCCTTTCTCCAATAGTCCTCTTCCTCTTTCAACACATGGTCCTGACGTTTTTTCCAGTAACTTTTATCAATATTTAATAGCGCGGACAGACAGACAGACAGACAGACAGACAGACAGACAGACAGACAGACAGAAAGGTAGGTAGGTAGGTAGGTAGGTAGGCAGAAATGTAGGTGGGTGGGTGGATGGCTGGCTGGCTGGCTGACTGGGTAGGTGGGTGGGTGGATCTGTCGGTGGGTCGGTGGGAGGGTGGGTGGGTGGGTCGGCCGGCAGGCAGGCAGGCAGGCAGGCAGGCAGGCAGGCAGGCAGGCAGACAGATAGATTAGATAGATAGATAGATAGATAGATAGATATATAGATAGATAGATAGATAGATAGATAGATAGATAGAAAGGTAGGTAGGTAAGTAGATAGATAGATAGATAGACAGACAGACAGACAGACAGACAGACAGACAGATAGATAGATAGATAGATAGATAGATAGATAGATAGATAGATAGATAGATAGATAGATAGATAGATAGATAGATAGATAGATAGATAGATAGATAGTTCACTGCCAGGAGCCGGGTCGAGCCAGATAGTTTATTTATATAATCTCGTTTCATGAAAGAACCCACAGTTTGACGACATCTCTGAGCTATCCCATATAAATTCCCTCAGTCTGCCAAAACGAAAACCGCCATACAAAATTCAAAAAGAGCGGGGGTGTGTCTTGCTGAAGCTGTAATACTCTTAAAATGATGGAATGAATGCGGGAGCCATAAATTATATACCGCATATAAACAAACATTGAAATCTGCTGTACAATCTCCAGAACAAAATTTTTTTTGTTGGGTGGACATAATGATAAGGTTATATGCTAAATCTCATAATTTTCCCTCAGTTGGTTACTGAGATATTGAATTTTATATTGAGGCAAAAAAAAAACAACAAAAAAAAAAACAACAACAACACACACACACACACACACTATAGTCGACAGATCATCCTCATTGCACATCGAACCACTCAGTCCATAAGTGCTCGGATCCCCTCCTCAGCAAATCCCGCAGCGTGTAGCGGCTAACGACACCAGTTCTGTGTTGATTTATCAGTCTTCTTTGGCTTCCTGCGTAGTGTTCTTGCTTGGCCACCCCTCTTTTAATTTCTGTTCTCGTATTTATAGTAGTAGTAGTAGTAGTAGTGTTATTACAAATAGTAGTAGTAGAGGTTGTTGTTGTAGCAGTAGTTGTATTAGTATTGGTAGTTTTAGTAGTAGTAGAGGTTGTTGTTGTTGTAGTGGTAGAAGTAGTAGTAAAAGTAGTAGTAGTAGTAGTAGTAGTAGTAGTAGTAGTAGTAGTAGTAGTAGCAGTAGTAGTAGTAGTAGTAGTAGTAGTAGTAGCAGTAGTAGCAGCAGCAGTAGTAGTATTAGTAGTAATAGTAGTAGTAGTAGTAGTAGTAGTAGTAGTAGTAGTAGTAGTAGTAGTAGTAGTAGAAATAGTAATTTTAGTGATTTTAGTAGTATGTAGTAGTAGTAGTAGTAGTAGTAGTAGTAGTAGTAGTAGCAGCAGCAGCAGCAGCAGCAGCAGCAGTAGTAGTAGTAGTAGTAGTAGTAGTAGTAGTAGTAGTAGTAGTAGTAGTAGTAGTAGTAATTATTTTTGTAGTAGTAGTTGTAGGCAGGGGAGGTAATGAGGTAGGTGAAAGAGGAGACAGAGGAAGAGACAGGAAGATGCAGAGTGGGAAACGTGGAAGTAGGATACACAAGCAAGGAGCCATGAGGTGGCATAGGACGTGGGAGAAATAGGAGACAGCGGTTGAAGAGGAGTAGGAGGAAGAGTGTAGGAAGAGGAGGAGGAAGAAGTCGGAGGGGAAAGAGACAGAAGGATGAAGAGGAAGAGTAGGAGGCGGTTGAGTCAGAATGAAGTAAGAGGATAGTGCAGGAGAAGGAGGAGGAGGAAAAGGAGGCAGAAGAATGGAGGATGCCAAGAATGTAGGAGGAGGAGGAAGAGGCGGAGGAAGAAAGAGGAGAAAACGGAGGTAAAGAGGTTGGAGGAAGTGGGGGAAGAAGACTGCAGGAGAAGAAGGATGCATTAGGAGGAGGGAGAAGAATGCCGGAGGATGAAGAAAAAGAATGCACGGGGAGTAAGAATGTGGGAGGAAGAAATAGGAGGTGAATGAAGAATAGGGGAAAGAGGAGCTGACCTAAATTGTTCACCCGAGATAGAGTAATATGCAGTTAATGAGGAATATATAGTTATCGTCCGGGATTCGAACCTGTCACCTCCACACGACACCTCGCTACAGAAACAAGTGTACTTCATGGTATGACCACATAGACATAGGGCACCTATCATACCCATGCCAGCATCTTTACATATTGTTGATACATTACTCTTAGACCACCCCACAGGCACCTACCATACTCACATCACCATCTTTACTTTATTACGGTTCTTCAATTGAAGATCTGTAACTCGTGTGATTATAGTGTATATGCCACTAATAGCATCTACAGACCATATAACCACGCCCTTAACAACGAAAGTATGTCTAACACCCACTCCACAACCACTCCCCCACCCTGAGGACGAGCACTGTAACCCTAACACACCTGCTCACCCACCCACCACAGCGCGCTCGCGCGGCCCACACACGCACACCGCCGGTCTGCTTTTATAATTATTAAAGGGATTTAGTAGTGCAAAAACAGTTATTAATGAGTTATACTTCTTTGGCTCCCCATTTATTTGGGGGGGGGGGGGGTGGTGGGGAGAAGCCGGTTGACTTCACATAGAGTTTTATAAGGGAATATTCGGGAGTGTAGTCTCTTTAGGTTCCTCATTTATTTGGCGATAAATCTCCTTACATAACTACTGCTGATGCGGTCAAATTGCACGTCGGCCGCCTTTACTTCCCAAGAGTATCCTTTCTCCATCACTCCGTTTGTCTGTCTGTGTTGCCCATCTTAATCTTTATCTGCTGGCCTGTCCATTTATTTAATACACTCCCAAATACAACCGAAGGTCACATGTCTCCTGTAGATGTACCTCGTTGATATGTTTTATCACTTGCAATCCACATTGCTTCCCCCTCCTTCGACAGCCGACTTCTGCCATCTCCACGTCTTTCCTGCTACATTATTTTATTACATTCACTTAACACGTTTCTCCTATCTCGGACATGTAATAGCAGATGATGGCAGAAGTGAAACAGAAATAAAAAGAGAATAGGAATTGCCAAAAATGTTGTCAACAACATGAATAGAGGCCCTGGGGATGTGAATGTGCAGAACAATATGTCGTATTTCATGGAAACAAAAACAACTACATAGGCCTACAGAGGTTCTAAAAAACATGTGAATGAAAAGAGAGTTCATGAAAGATATTTAAAAAAAAAGAATCAAGTGAAATTTTTCGGCCACGTTAAAAGACACAACATTTTATAAAAAAAACATACTGATGGGTTAAGGTTGAAGGCAAACGAGCAAGAGGTAGACAACTATACAAGTGGGTAGATATAAAGAGATCGACGAATAGCAATCTGAGAGAATGTACAGTCAGGGCGAAAGACAGATAGTGTTGGAGATCCACAGCAGCCAACCTTCATTGTGAAGACGGCTCCTGATTGACTACATTTCACCCTTAGACCGACCTAAACCCTAGCTGTACGACCTTGTCCCTTACACGTTACGAGTTAGGGATGATAAAGTTAATTAGCTGTTGTGCCCATACTGTAATAGAGTGCAACATGGTCAATTAACATCTGGTACTTTGCATTTAACTCTTGTAACTCAACAGCCAATTCTGTATTTGTCGCCAGAAATTCCTATCATTTTCTATTTGTTTCGATTTATTCCGGTTATACATCTTATTATTCACATTGGCAGAGATGGCAGTTACAGAAACACGGTGTAACAAAGATTGAAGGGTTAAAAGGCGAAAGGATCGACTCCATTACACCGGTCCCATATGGCTCGGTCTCTTTCCGCTAAGCTGTATGCCGAAAGCGTTGCACAAAGCGCGAACTCCGTAGCTTCAGCGACGACCCCCAGAAGTCTCCGAAAAAACTGCGCTAGTGAACCGAACGACGTTGGTCGGAATCGAAATCAGAACCTTCGGAGCGCGAGGCAGATAGTGTTTGCATCTCACCATGGAGACACCCGACACAACAACAACAACAACAACAACAACAACAACAACAACAACAACAACAACAACAACAACAACAACAACAACAACAACAACAACAACAACAACAACAACAACAACAACAACAACAACAACAACAACAACAACAACAACAACAACAACAACAACAACAACAACAAAAGCAGAAGCAACAATAACAGCAACAACATCAACAACAGCAGCAATCACAACAACAACAACAACAACAACAACAACAACAACAAGCTATAACCCGGAGACGTCTCAATTCTATCATGCCATCTGTACCAGTGATGTTACCGGCACTTTTAACCAAGCGTTTAGTGAACGCAGTTTCGCAATTCCCCGACATACACCGTAGGGGGTTAGAGGACAGTCGCATGCCATTCGAGAGAAGATCGTGTTGCGTTGATTTTCAAAATGGTTTGAGCCTCGGTAAGTCAGAAAGCAATTAGGCAAACAGCAAACTATAGACAATACTATTTCTTAGAGAATCACAAATAGGCGTTACACGCTGGAGTTGATTGAGTTGTCCGGTAAGGGACATGTGGCTTACAGCCATGTAGTTATGAAAACATCAGGAAATGACTGGCCTGTGAACTCCTGCATGAACCCTGCGTGGCTGAGAGGTTGTGGTGTTCACTTTAGGCGGCAGAGTACTCCGGATGTGTACAACAGCCATAAAAACGTCGCTTAAAATTCGACAGGGTCGACTTCATTGCACCGGGTTTTTATCCCATACGGCTCAGTATCTTTGCGTAGGAGGAAAGCATCGCACGAACTCCGTAGCTCCAGCGACGACCCTCCGGAGTCTCCTAAAAATGCACTCGTGAACCGAAGGACGCGGCCCGAAATAGAACCCACAACTTTCTGAGCCCGAGTCAGACGGCACACAACAGACATTGTTTCTGATAATGACACGCGTCCCTCTGATCTCTTGTGTAGTGAGTTTGGATATAGTGAATTTTCGGATACGTTTGGAAAACAAGGTGTGCAATGTGCAGAAAATGAAAAGATAAACTATTTTACTCGCCTGAATAAGTCTGAGCATATGGTGCTAAAATATATATTTATGTATCTCCACTGGCACGCGAGGGACATGTGGTAAATATCATATCGGATGTCTTAACTTCTCGGAATAATTTCCTGGTTCCCAGTTTAAAAGAACTGTGTTCAAGTGCTACATGGAACCTGTTCTTGCGTATGGATGTAAAACGTGGGTAATAATAAACATCCAATGGCTGTGGAAATGTGGTTTCTGAGGAAAATACAAAGAATACCATGGATAGACTGGAAAATCAGTGAGCAAGTCCTACAAGAAACACACGAAAACTGTAAACTGATTAGAGAAATTAGACGTAGACAGTCAAGATTGTTTGGCACGTTATGAGACGAAATAAATTAGAGAACTCGGTGACAACTGGCAAAATTGAGAGGAAATGGACAAAGGGAAGGCAAGGAGGTAAATACCTGGATGACTTGGCCACGTGGAATAATCCAGACAAGAACACAGAGCTGTCCCACGACTCTGGTGATTGTGTGAGATGGAGAAACATGACCGCCCAAGCTTATTGTGATGATGCCCTACGTTAGGCTGGTTAAGTTCAGGTACATGTTTAATTAACAACGAAGGCATGACCAAACAGACCAGCAGGCAAACATATTTCTCATTGGAATCCAGTTGTAGCTCTATTCTATTCTATTCTATTCAGTTAGTTAGTTTAGTCGTTGGATCAACATCAAGGCACACGGGGTTAACCCATAAATGCTTCGTTTTCCTCCTAACTCAAACCTGAGTCTGGAGAAACTCAGCTCAATGTACGAACTCCGTAGCATCTATGAGGATCCTGAAATACTCTGGGTAGATCTTTAACTCGAAATTTTGCCAGGGCAGCGCCATTAGGCTACTCTTTTTTGATTTCCAACTGCTCACGGTTTTCTTCTCAACAACTTTGTCAGGGCTGCGGCCTTTCTATCTAATCTGTCTAACTGCCGTGAGATGTGTAGCGCGCCCAACTTGCACACGTGACCAACTGTTTATCAGCCTTATAGGAGAAGCCAAAGTATCCGATCCTAGAAAAGAATTAAAAAAGTTTTTAAAAAAATGTTGTCCCTGAGCAGTTTCCTGCCACGTGTCTGTGGTGTGATAAGACCATCACATGCTGTAGACCTGAGTGCTCGGAGGAATAGGTGGCCACCTTTTCCCTCATTTATCAGGCGACGAGCCCATGACTCGAACCCTCGCCCTATCGTGCTATAAACATAATCTGCGAAGTTCCTGCGCCAGCAGAATAAACGAATGCGTTGGTCATAAATTTGAAGCGCCTCAAGGCATGACGAATCTGTGATCCCAGGAGAGACTAGAATTACATCAGTGAATAACACAGTATACAATGTGCAGTCTATCGCATTGGTTAGAATACTGTTGAGTCTAAATAACGACATCGTCATTGTAGGCGTGTGTCAACATGTTCCCAGCATGAATTTCTACCCTTACCTCCATTGACAAGCCTGGTCTGAAAACATCATCATGAGGTAGATACATGTCAACATTTACAAAACATGAAAGTTAACACCTGCCCTGAAGAGGGTTGGTGGTTGGGGGGGGGGGGGGGTGGCGTGACTGAACTAACCACATGCAGAATGCAGACACTTGTCAACATTTACCCAACATCAAAGTCAACATCAGTCCCTCGAGGTGTACCGTTTCCGTAAAAAACACACATACAGTACATAATGCAGACATTTGACCATAGATATCCAAATGTGAGGACTGCAGCCATTCCCTGGGATGTGGAGTGTCTCGGAGCGTTGAATTGAGTTGAGCTAAGAATAGACATCACTGCACTCAGGACATTCCCATATGCGCTCCGTCTCCTCGTTCAACAGCCAGCGAAGAGTCACACTACTAATAGATCCCACCACTATCTGATTGAATGTTCTCCTGGTTTTCCCTTTTAGTTTTGAGATTAAACCAGAACCCCTAGAAATCCCCCGCAATCTAGTTCCAAACGATCCGTTTTTCCCCTACCCCCTTCTGGCACCAGCCTTCTTCATACTTTTCCTCCTTTTCCTTCCACTCTCCTCTACCTGATCTTCTCCGCCTAATTTTCTCCCCGCATTCTGTTGTCAAAGGTATCGAGCAAAAAGCACGAACTCCGTTGCTTCGGTGATAATTCTTCTTATTTTCCATAGTTAGTTTGATTTAAAGGCAGGAATTAACCAGTAACCCTTGTAGAGCCTGCCTGCTAAGGAAGAGGCAAAGGGTGTCCCGAAGAATCTTGGCACAACTGCACACACTTGACCACAGATATCCAATTGTGAAGTCTGCAGCCGTACCCAGGATGTGGAGTGTCCCGAATAATCATGGCGCAGCTGCACAGATTTGACCACAGATATCCAAGTGTGAGGTTTGCAGCCGTACCCAGGATGTGGAGTGTCCCGAAGAGTCATGGCACAACTGCAGACATATGACAACAGATCCAGCCTGGGTGCCAGTAACTGACTCCTGACAATTATACTTACCATCTCCCAGTAAAGATCATACCATGATCTTCAGAATAGCAACATCGAGACAGTCCAACATCTAGACATGAACCATACTTCAGTAGGTCAGCATGGCCAAATGGATAAGAACGCGTGTACTTAACCATCCGGTAAGGGATTCAAGCCCTACACCAGATAACTGCACTAAAATGTTGACTATCGCCCTTGACTTGGGGACGTAAATTAAAAATACCTCTGACGTCGGAGTGATGGCGTCGGTTCGCCTGATGGTGAATGACACTGTTAATAGAGGAAAGCTAATCCACAAGCAAAATTCAGTCCAGTACTACTAGAAGTAATGTGTACGGACTACGCTTGAGTTCAAAGCAAGCGAGCTTTAAAAAAAATATATATATATAAAAAACAAATAAAAAACAAAACTTCACACACACGTGTGGCTCAGTGTTTGCCTCATTCATTCATTCAGTAGCAAGACCTTTGCAGAACCTCCTCCTATAACAACCGTCGGGAAAACTTCTCGGTCATAAGCAAGATGTCCCGCATACGATACACCCATCAGGAGATCATCCGCCACATTCTGCACCCATCTTCTCTTTGGCATTCTTCTTCCTCAATTCCCAGGCACATATCCCTCCATAATTGTTCTCTCCAAACTATCACGACATTTCGAGTGACCAAGATATTTCAATTTTCTTTGTTTTATCGTCTTTAGTAGTCAATCTTCTTCGATATTCAGCTCTCGTCGTATGAATGCATTTGTTATTTTCTGTATCCAATATATTCTTAGAACTCGTCTATAACATTTATAGTTAAGCATTGTTCAGCTTGTTTAGTAAGTGTCCCAATATATTCTTAGAACTCGTCTATAACATTTATAGTTAAGCATTGTTCAGCTTGTTTAGTAAGTGTCCATGTCTCACAGGCGTATGTTGCAATGGGAAATATGCATGCTCTTAAAAATTTAATTTTTGTAGGTCTGTCTGTTCCACGCCACAATTTATTCAGTTGTTTTAATTCTGTTTGTTTAGTCATGTGACATTTGAACTCAAGAATCGGCATAATTGCACTCCGAACATTCCCACACGTGCTCCGTCCTCGTCTTCTGTAGTCGACTAATTGTTTCCGTGCTGATGGCAGCAGAGCAGCCTGGCTTGACTGAACGTCGTCATGCATTTCCTCGTCGAGTGTCGACCAGACCCTCTGCTCACTCCCCGCTGAATAAGCGGCTCTAGATGTGAGTTTTTTCTTTGTTTCGCTGCACTCCCCACTGGAGCCCAGAGAGCCTTGACCGCCTCATTCATGACACTTCCCACTGGAGCCCAGAGAGCCTTGACCGCCTCATTCGTGACACTTCCCACTGGAGCCCAGAGAGCCTTGAACGCCTCATTCTTGACACTTTCCCCTGGAGCCCAGAGAGCCCTGACCGCCTCATTCTTGACACTTTCCGCTGGAGCCCAGAGAGCCCTGACCGCCTCAGTCTTGACACTTCCCACTGGATCCCAGAGAGCCTTGACCGCCTCATTCTTGACACTTCCCACTGGAGCCCAGGGAGCCTTGACCGCCTCATTCTTGACACTTAGCACTGGAGCCCAGAGAGCCTTGACCGCCTCATTCTTGACACTTCCCACTGGAGCCCAGAGAGCCTTGACCGCCTCATTCTTGACACTCCCCACTGGAGCCCAGGGATCCTTGACCGCCTCATTCTTGACACTTCCCACTCGAGCCCAGGGAGCCTTGACCGCCTCATTCTTGACACTTGCCACTGGAGCCCAGGGAGCCTTGACCGCCCTCATTCTTGACACTTCCCACTGGAGCCAGGGAGCCTTGACCGCCTCATTCTTGACACTTCCACTGGAGCCCAGGGAGCCTTGACCGCCTCATTCTTGACACTTCCCACTGGAGCCCAGGGAGCCTTGACCGCCTCATTCTTGACACTTGCCACTGGAGCCCAGGGAGCCTTGACCGCCTCATTCTTGACACTTCCCACTGGAGCCCAGGGAGCCCTGACCGCCTCATTCTTGACACTTCCCACTGGAGCCCAGGGAGCCTTGAATGCCTCATTCTTGACACTCCCCACTGGAGCCCAGAGAGCCTTGACCGCTTCATTCTTGACACTTCCCACTGGAGCCCAGAGAGCCCTGACCGCCTCATTCTTGACACTTCCCACTGGAGCCCAGGGAGCCTTGACCGCCTCATTCTTGACACTTCCCACTGGAGCCCAGAGAGCCTTGACCGCCTCATTCTTGACACTCCCCACTGGAGCCCAGGGATCCTTGACCGCCTCATTCTTGACACTTCCCACTCGAGCCCAGGGAGCCTTGACCGCCTCATTCTTGACACTTGCCACTGGAGCCCAGGGAGCCTTGACCGCCTCATTCTTGACACTTCCCACTGGAGCCCAGGGAGCCTTGACCGCCTCATTCTTGACACTTCCCACTGGAGCCCAGGGAGCCTTGACCGCCTCATTCTTGACACTTCCCACTGGAGCCCAGGGAGCCTTGACCGCCTCATTCTTGACACTTCCCACTGGAGCCCAGGGAGCCTTGACCGCCTCATTCTTGACACTTCCCACTGGAGCCCAGGGAGCCCTGACCGCCTCATTCTTGACACTTCCCACTCGAGCCCAGGGAGCCTTGAACGCCTTCATTCTTGACACTGCCACTGGAGCCAGGAGAGCCTTGACCGCTTCATTCTTGACACTTCCCACTGAGCTCAGGGAGCCTTGACCGCCTCATTCTTGACACTTCCCACTGGAGCCCAGGGAGCCTTGACCGCCTCATTCTGACACTTCCCACTGGAGCCCAGGGAACCCTGACCGCCTCATTCTTGACACTTCCCACGGAGCCCAGGGAGCCTTGACCGCTTCTTCTTGACACTTCCCACTGGAGCCCAGAGAGCCCTGACCGCCTCATTCTTGACACTTCCCACTGGAGCCCAGGGAGCCTTGACCGCCTCATTCTTGACACTTCCCACTGGAGCCCAGGGAGCCTTGACCGCCTCATTCTTGACACTTCCCACTGGACGCCCAGGGAGCCCTGACCGCCTCATTCTTGACACTTCCCACTGGAGCCCAGAGAGCCCTGACCGCCTCATTCTTGACACTTCCCACTGGAGCCCAGAGAGCTCTGACCGCCTCATTCTTGACACTTCCCACTGGAGCCCAGAGAGCCTTGACCGCCTCATTCTTGACACTTCCCACTGGAGCCCAGGGAGCCTTGACCGCCTCATTCTTGACACTTTGCGCTGGAGCCCAGGAAGCCTTGACCGCCTCATTCTTGACACTTTCCGCTGGAGCCCAGAGAGCCCTGACCGCCTCAGTCTTGACACTTCCCACTGGAGCCCAGAGAGCCTTGGCAGCCTCATTCTTGACAATTCCCACTGGAGCCCAGAGAGCCCTGACCGCCTCATTCTTGACACTTCCCACTGGAGCCCAGAGAGCCCTGACCGCCTCATTCTTGACACTTTCCCCTGGAGCCCAGAGAGCCCTGACCGCCTCATTCTTGACACTTCCCACTGGATCCCAGAGAGCCTTGACCGCCTCATTCTTGACACTTCCCACTGGATCCCAGGGAGCCTTGACCGCCTCATTCTTGACACTTCTCACTGGAGCCCAGGGAGCCTTGACCGCCTCATTCTTGACACTTCCCACTGGAGCCCAGAGAGCCTTGACCGCCTCATTCTTGACACTTCCCACTGGAGCCCAGGGATCCTTGACCGCCTCATTCTTGACACTTCTCACTGGAGCCCAGGGAGCCTTGACCGCCTCATTCTTGACACTTCCCACTGGAGCCCAGAGAGCCTTGACCGCCTCATTCTTGACACTTTCCGCTGGAGCCCAGGGAGCCTTGACCGCCTCATTCTTGACACTTTCCGCTGGAGCCCAGAGAGCCCTGACCGCCTCAGTCTTGACACTTCCCACTGGAGCCCAGGGAGCCTTGACCACCTCATTCTTGGCACTTCCCACTCGAGCCCAGGGAGCCTTGACCGCCTCAGTCTTGACACTTGCCGCTGGAGCCCAGGGAGCCTTGACCGCCTCAGTCTTGACACTTCCCACTGGAGCCCAGAGAGCCCTGACCGCCTCATTCTTGACACTTCCCACTGGAGCCCAGAGAGCCTTGACCGCCTCATTCTTGACACTTCCCACTGGAGCCCAGAGAGCCTTGACCGCCTCATTCTTGACACTTCCCACTGGAGCCCAGGGAGCCCTGACCGCCTCATTCTTGACACTTCCCACTGGAGCCCAGGGAGCCTTGACCGCCTCATTCTTTACACTTCCCACTGGAGCCCAGGGAGCCTTGACCGCCTCATTCTTTACACTTCCCACTCGAGCCCAGGGAGCCTTGACCGCCTCATTCTTGACACTTTCCGCTGAGCCCAGAGAGCCTTGACCGCCTCATTCTTGACACTTTCCGCTGGAGCCCAGAGAGCATTGACCGCCTCATTCTTGACACTTTCCGCTGGAGCCCAGAGAGCATTGACGGTCTCATTCTTGACACTTCCCACTGGAGCCCAGGGAGCCTTGACCGCCTCATTCTTGACACTTTCAGCTGGAGCCCAGAGAGCATTGACCACCTCATTCTTGACACTTTCAGCTGGAGCCCAGAGAGCATTGATGGTCTCATTCTTGACACTTCCCACTCGAGCCCAGGGAGCCTTGACAGCCTCATTCTCGACATCTATCTCGCCGCCCAAAAGCAGCTGCATGAGACAGTCTGTCAGGCTGTTCATGTCTTCGTACACCCTCATGCCCTGCGACGAAACTAACTAGATCTTCTGTGTCCAGGAATTTCTGCAAGTGGTTCAGCATGTGTCAGTCGCATTACCTTAATGGATAGATAGAGCAACAAGTACTGCAGTATGAAAGGGCAGCTCTCATTACCGGAAGTAACTACGATAATGGATCTAACCCACATTGATGACAAAAAGAACCAGATCCTCAGTAATGTGAGAGAAATTTGGCAGCATGTAATGAGCACGGCAGACACTATACGTTTGTGGTTTGTGCCATCATGCGTGTGTGTAAACATATTGAGGATACCCTCGTTATCATCATGTCGATTGCACATTGAAAGTATAATGTAAAATAAACTAGTCTTCACAACCTTCTACAGGAATCTGTAATCAATCCCACCATTTATTAGCTGTGACTTACTAGGCAATGATAGTTCAGTTGTTTATCATTGTGTTCGGAACAGCTGACGTCTCATGCCAACAAAATCAACGAAAAGCGGACTGCTTCCAAATTTCCCACAACTGATTTCGGACCTTCGATTCGGTATGCCCGGGAACTTATGAAACCGCACGCCTCACTATCCCCATAAGCCAGAACGCTGGTTTAAAACTAGTATATGTTTAGATTAACACTGTTAAGAGCAGTGTCACAATTAATACAAAGAACCTTGGAGCAAATTCAAAATAATACACACCCAGCGACAGTAGTGATATTTTCGAGAATTCGCTAGACGGTGATGCGGTCATCTACACAGATGGGTCGGTCGTCCGACATGTGAGAAGCTTATGGGCCTTTACAGCTCGGACCGGAGGGAGAATTGTGAAGGAGGACTCTGGTGCTTTCACTGAAACCACAAGTAGCAGTAGCCTGACTATGGAAGTCATGGCAGTAAGTAAAGCAATAACATGGCTCGAGACACAGACATTCACTAGGGCATGTTTCCTTAGAACATGATCAAGAGGATAGAGGAGGGGTCGATCCGAAGAGAATGGTTGCTGCCTCTGGAGCTGTCTCGGCTGACAAAGATTAGTTTCATCTTCGTGCCAGGGCATGCGGGAGTACAAGGAAATGAGCGGGCTGACAAGCTCGCAGGTGAGGCTACTGTGGAGGGCGGACGCGCCATGGACCAGGCTGACATTCTGAATGCTCTACGAGAAGTAAGACTCTTGCGTGAACCAAGTGATGACTGTGAATCTACAACCATGGCCAGACTGCGAGAACAGCAAATTAAAAGGGGGGTGGGCCAAACAAGAACACTACGCAGGAAGCCAACGAAGATTGATAAACCAACACACTTCACGAGTGCAATGTTTTTGGAGGACCTTTAGGGTCTTCGCTGGAGCTACGGAGTTCGTGCTCCGTGTGACGCTTCTGTAGGCCTTGG
>JACEFZ010005882.1:0-65566 GCA_014155875.1 Cepaea nemoralis | reverse complement strand
TAAAAAGAAACACAGATCGTATAATACATGTGAAAGTGTCCATAAACTGAATGAGCGTCCTTGTGTACTGCTGGCCTTAAATTATAGGTCATTCCAGAGAAGGGATGGATGCTATAGAAACAAATATGGTCTCTGTGTCAATGTTATAGTCTCATGTGTGAGATTACTTCACAACCATGACATTCTCTTCTCTGTTTGGCTGTCTGTTTTTGTTTGTTGAATTATCTGTTTTCTGCTACTTACTTCATGTGTTTTTTGTTTGTTTGTGGTTCATCTATTGACTGAACTTAGTGACGGTAATACAGAGGTAACACAGATCGTATAATACATGTGAAAGTGTCCATAAACTGAATGAGCGTCCTTGTGTACTGCTGGCCTTAAATTATAGGTCATTCCAGAGAAGGGATGGATGCTATAGAAACAAATATGGTCTCTGTGTCAATGTTATAGTCTCATGTGTGAGATTACTTCACAACCATGACATTCTCTTCTCTGTTTGGCTGTCTATTTTTGTTTGTTGAATTATCTGTTTTCTGCTACTTACTTCATGTGTTTTTTGTTTGTTTGTGGTTCATCTATTGACTGAACTTAGTGACGGTAATACAGAGGTAACACAGATCGTATAATACATGTGAAAGTGTCCATAAACTGAATGAGCGTCCTTGTGTACTGCTGGCCTTAAATTATAGGTCATTCCAGAGAAGGGATGGATGCTATAGAAACAAATATGGTCTCTGTGTCAATGTTATAGTCTCATGTGTGAGATTACTTCACAACCATGACATTCTCTTCTCTGTTTGGCTGTCTGTTTTTGTTTGTTGAATTATCTGTTTTCTGCTACTTACTTCATGTGTTTTTTGTTCGTGTTCATCTATATACTGAACTCAGTGACAGTGATACAAAGGTAACACTGATTGTATAATGCATGTGAAAGTGTCCATAAAGTGATTGAGCATCCTTGTGTACTGCTGGCCTTAAATTATAGGTCATTCCAGAGAAGGGATGGATGCTATAGAAACAAATATGGTCTCTGTGTCAATGTTATAGTCTCATGTGTGAGATTACTTCACAACCATGACATTCTCTTCTCTGTTTGGCTGTCTATTTTTGTTTGTTGAATTATCTGTTTTCTGCTACTTACTTCATGTGTTTTTTGTTTGTTTGTGGTTCATCTATTGACTGAACTTAGTGACGGTAATACAGAGGTAACACAGATCGTATAATACATGTGAAAGTGTCCATAAACTGAATGAGCGTCCTTGTGTACTGCTGGCCTTAAATTATAGGTCATTCCAGAGAAGGGATGGATGCTATAGAAACAAATATGGTCTCTGTGTCAATGTTATAGTCTCATGTGTGAGATTACTTCACAACCATGACATTCTCTTCTCTGTTTGGCTGTCTGTTTTTGTTTGTTGAATTATCTGTTTTCTGCTACTTACTTCATGTGTTTTTTGTTTGTTTGTGGTTCATCTATTGACTGAACTTAGTGACGGTAATACAGAGGTAACACAGATCGTATAATACATGTGAAAGTGTCCATAAACTGAATGAGCGTCCTTGTGTACTGCTGGCCTTAAATTATAGGTCATTCCAGAGAAGGGATGGATGCTATAGAAACAAATATGGTCTCTGTGTCAATGTTATAGTCTCATGTGTGAGATTACTTCACAACCATGACATTCTCTTCTCTGGTTTGTCTGTCTGTTTTTGTTTGCTGAATTATCTGTTTTCTGTTACTTACTTCATGTGTTTTTTGTTCGTGTTCATCTATATACTGAACTCAGTGACAGTAATACAAAGGTAAAACAGATGATTGACTGAACTCAGTGACAATAATACAAAGGTAGCACAAATATTGACTGAACTCAGTGACAATAATACAAAGGTAAAACAGATGATGACTGAAGCTCAGCGACAATAATACAAAGGTAACACAAATATTGACTGAACTCAGATGCAGTAATATAAAGGTAAAGCAGATGTTGACTGATCTCAGTGACAGTAATTCAAAGGTAATACAAATGTTGAGTGAGTTCAAGGTGACAGAATTACAATGGTTACTCAGATGTTGATTGAACTTAGCACAAACAAAATGCAAAGGTAACACATATATTGACTGATCTCAGTGACAGTAATACAAAGGTAACACTGATTGTATAATGCATGTGAAAGTGTCCATAAGTGATTGAGCATCCTTGTGTACTGCTGGCCTTAAATTATAGGTCATTCCAGAGAAGGGATGGATGCTATAGAAACAAATATGGTCTCTGTGTCAATGTTATAGTCTCATGTGTGAGATTACTTCACAACCATGACATTCTCTTGTCTCTTTGGCTGTGTTACTGTCTGTCTGTATTTGTTTGTTAATTTATCTAATGACTGAACTCAGTGACTGTAATGCAAAAGTAGCACATATATTGACTGAACTCAGTGACAATAATACAAAGGTAGCACAAATATTGACTGAACTCAGCGACAATAATACAAAGGTAGCACAAATATTGACTGAACTCAGCGACAATAATACAAAGGTAGCACAAATATTGACTGAACTCAGCGACAATAATACAAAGGTAGCACAAATATTGACTGAACTCAGTGACAATAATACAAAGGTAGCACAAATATTGACTGAACTCAGATGCAGTAATATAAAGGTAAAGCAGATGTTGACTGATCTCAGTGACAGTAATTCAAAGGTAATACAAAAAACAGTTTTATATTTGCTTTCCCTCACAATTGTGTAAGAGTATTGAATGGTTTTGCTTCATGTGATGAATGAACAAACTGTTATTTTCTGCTTCCTTCAAGTACCTGCCACATCTAGGATATGCCAAAAGATCACATTTGATGAACCCAATGGGTAAGCACTGAGTCAATATGAGTGAGTCATTGTATGTGTGCGAATGCTCAGTTCAAGGACATTATGTTCTAAAGCTGCTATGTTGTGACATAAAGTGTTATGTTCTAAAGCTGCTATGTTGTGACATAAAGTGTTATGTTCTATAGCTGCTGTGTTGTGACATAAAGTGTTATGTTCTATAGCTGCTATATTGTGACATAAAGTGTTATGTTCTATAGCTGCTATATTGTGACATAAAGTGTTATGTTCTATAGCTGCTGTGTTGTGACATAAAGTGTTATGTTCTATAGCTGCTGTGTTGTGACATAAAGTGTTATGTTTTATAGCTGCTATATTGTGACATAAAGTGTTATGTTCTATAGCTGCTATATTGTGACATAAAGTGTTATGTTCTATAGCTGCTGTGTTGTGACATAAAGTGTTATGTTCTATAGCTGCTATATTGTGACATAAAGTGTTATGTTCTATAGCTGCTGTGTTGTGACATACAGTGTTATGTTCTATAGCTGCTATATTGTGACATAAAGTGTTATGTTCTATAGCTGCTATATTGTGACATAGTGTTATGTTCTATAGCTGCTATATTGTGACATAGTGTTATGTTTTATAGCTGCTATATTGTGACATAAAGTGTTATGTTCTATAGCTGCTATATTGTGACATAGTGTTATGTTCTATAGCTGCTATATTGTGACATAAAGTGTTATGTTCTATAGCTGCTGTGTTGTGACATAAAGTGTTATGTTCTATAGCTGCTGTGTTGTGACATAAAGTGTTATGTTCTATAGCTGCTATATTGTGACATAAAGTGTTATGTTCTATAGCTGCTGTGTTGTGACATAAAGTGTTATGTTCTATAGCTGCTATATTGTGACATAAAGTGTTATGGTCTATAGCTGCTATATTGTGACATAAAGTGTTATGTTCTATAGCTGCTGTGTTGTGACATAAAGTGTTATGTTCTATAGCTGCTGTGTTGTGACATAAAGTGTTATGTTCTATAGCTGCTGTGTTGTGAGATAAAGGGGAACGAACAAATGAACTTTATTTTCAAAGGGTCACAATTGGGTACACAGACCCTTCCAGTCACTCAACTTTCTTTCATCAGTTGTGCATGTTACATTCACATAGGAAAAAAACATTGTCAATTGAATTTTGTAAGCATAAACAATGCATATTACCATGTTATGAGACAGGCAGACACACGTGCACACACACATTCATAAACACACACACATACATACCTGCATACATACTTACATCATTTGCACACTCTCACAGTTGTGCACCCACTCAATAACACAAATACCCACTCCCTCGTATACACATATGTAGGTGTATGGGCTGTCTGTCTGTATATGTATTTACATTAGGCAGCTGAGTAGATGGATGGAACATCTGAATCTGCGTATGTATTTACAATAATAATTACAATAATATGTGGATCAGTAGCTAGTCTGTATCCGAACTGATACTTTGTTCTTCTTTAGTGCCTGGTTTAACTGGAAGCAAAATGAGCTCATCCGATGAGGACTCCAAAATAGACCTGTTAGATTCTCCAGCCCAAGTGAAAAAGAAACTTAAAAAGGCATTTTGTGAGCCTGGCAACATTGCAGACAATGGGGTCTTGTCCTTCTGCAAACATGTGCTTTTCCCCTTACGAACAACAGGTAAGTTCACTGGTTTCTTTGTTCAATTGAGATGTCAATTGATACAATTTATGGCCAGAACATGTATGTAAAAGCAAAACGTCTGAGAACAAGTTGTATTCTTGTCTTGTATCAGCTTCTGGAAAGTTATAAATGTACCATTTCACTTGTATCCCTTGACAATGTCCCGAACACAGATGGCAACCAAATTTCCCTGTCATTGCCTTGTATCCCTGCATGACCAGGATAGTAAACCCACTGAAGATGATTTTGTTGTAAACTTGTGTGTCATCCAATCATGACCCAGCTATCTGTTGCTCTCTGTCCGTACAATGACTTCCATAATTAACTGCGTCCCATATAGCCATCTTAAAGCTGCAGTGGCTGCCTCTATCTCCATTCTCCTACTGGAGTTGTTTTCTTATTTGAGTCACACTTCTCAGGAAGTGTAGCAGGTCTTGAAAATGGGAAGACCCAGGAATGGCAATTTAAAGTTTCCAGGTATTGGGAATATTTAGAGCTGTCATCATTCGTTCAAATGCATCCAGTAATTTCCACTAAACTGCGACCAATTTATCATTTATTCATTGTTCACATTGTGTCTTTTCTATGTGCGCAGTCAGAGATCAGTTTAGTTCCACTGTGTATTGTACATCAGACTGGTTGCCAGTTCCACAGCTGGAGCAGCTTCATAGCATGGTGTGTTGGAGGTGACTGGGTATGTTGGAGATGGCTGGGTATGTTGGAGATGGCTGGGTGTGTTGGAGATGACTGGGTGTGTTGGAGATGGCTGGGTGTGTTGGAGATGGCTGGGTGTGTTGGAGATGACTGGGTGTGTTGGAGATGACTGGGTGTGTTGGAGATGGCTGGGTGTGTTGGAGATGGCTGGGTGTGTTGGAGATGGCTGGGTGTGTTGGAGGTGACTGGGTATGTTGGAGGTGACTGGGTATGTTGGAGGTGACTGGGTGTGTTGGAGATGGCTGGGTATGTTGGAGGTGACTGGGTATGTTGGAGGTGACTGGGTGTGTTGGAGGTGACTGGGTATGTTGGAGGTGACTGGGTGTGTTAGAGGTGACTGAGTATGTTGGAGGTGACTGGGTATGTTGGAGGTGACTGGGTATGTTGGAGGTGACTGGGTATGTTGGAGATGACTGGGTGTGTTGGAGGTGACTGGGTATGTTGGAGGTGACTGGGTGTGTTGGAGATGACTGGGTATGTTGGAGATGACTGGGTATGTTGGAGATGACTGGGTATGTTGGAGATGACTGGGTGTGTTGGAGGTGACTGGGTATGTTGGAGATGGCTGGGTGTGTTGGAGATGGCTGGGTGTGTTGGAGATGACTGGGTGTGTTGGAGGTGACTGGGTGTGTTGGAGATGGCTGGGTGTGTTGGAGGTGACTGGGTATGTTGGAGGTGACTGGGTGTGTTGGAGATGACTGGGTGTGTTGGAGGTGACTGGGTGTGTTGGAGATGACTGGGTATGTTGGAGGTGACTGGGTATGTTGGAGGTGACTGGGTATGTTGGAGGTGACTGGGTGTGTTGGAGGTGACTGGGTGTGTTGGAGGTGACTGGGTGTGTTGGAGGCGACTGGGTGTGTTGGAGATGACTGGGTGTGTTGGAGGTGACTGGGTGTGTTGGAGATGGCTGGGTGTGTTGGAGATGACTGGGTGTGTTGGAGGTGACTGGGTGTGTTGGAGGTGACTGGGTGTGTTGGAGGTGACTGGGTGTGTTGGAGGTGACTGGGTGTGTTGGAGATGACTGGGTGTGTTGGAGGTGACTGGGTGTGTTGGAGATGGCTGGGTGTGTTGGAGATGACTGGGTGTGTTGGAGATGACTGGGTGTGTTGGAGATGGCTGGGTGTGTTGGAGATGACTGGGTGTGTTGGAGATGGCTGGGTGTGTTGGAGATGGCTGGGTGTGTTGGAGATGGCTGGGTGTGTTGGAGATGGCTGGGTATGTTGGAGATGACTGGGTGTGTTGGAGATGGCTGGGTGTGTTGGAGATGGCTGGGTATGTTGGAGATGACTGGGTGTGTTGGAGATGACTGGGTGTGTTGGAGATGGCTGGGTGTGTTGGAGATGGCTGGGTGTGTTGGAGATGGCTGGGTGTGTTGGAGATGGCTGGGTGTGTTGGAGATGGCTGGGTGTGTTGGAGATGGCTGGGTGTGTTGGAGATGGCTGGGTGTGTTGGAGATGGCTGGGTGTGTTGGAGATGGCTGGGTATGTTGGAGATGACTGGGTGTGTTGGAGATGACTGGGTGTGTTGGAGATGACTTGGTGTGTTGGAAAATTGTTGTATTGGAGATGACTTGTGTTGAAGCAGTGACATACAGTAGTTTTGAGTTTGTCTCTGCCATTCCTTTTAGCACATTTGAGGGTTACATAATGAATATGATTGTTATATCGTTATTTCCATTGTTATTGTGTATAACTTTTTAATAATTTGTTCGTTTTTCAGCTTTTGAAATCAAAAGAGCAGCAGACTTTGGAGGTGATTCTTCATTTGACAATTATGAAGCATTAGAACAGGCTTTTGCTAGAGAGGTGAGATATACATATTGCCATCATCCTTGCTGAGCGTTTGTCCTCTACTCCCATATGAACCATTATGTTTATATTGTCATATACGTGTGTGAGACACATATAGATATAATTTTTCTGCTGCTGCTTTTCAATAGAGCATATCCCATGAATCAACTCATGCCAGGCCCTTTGTGGGGTTGTTCATAATTTGGTTACAGTGCTTCTATTCTTTGCTTGCCTTATGTACCCATCACTGAAATTGGTGCTGTCATCCACCCGAAAAATGCAGCTGTTTTGTGGTGCTCTCTGGACAACAGGATTGTGAGAGCTGATGTTCCAAGCTTCACGATAGATGGTGGAAGCGTCGACAGAGAGAACAAACTGAAGTATCTGGGAATCACATTTGACAGAAGCCTGTCCTTCAAGGATCATGTGGAGACGGTTGTGACAAGATCTCAAAAGGGACTCAACGCACTTAAAACTATGGCTGCAATGGACATAGAGCAGAGAATGCTTTTCAGACTATACCAGCACTTTATCCTCTCAGTGATTGATTATGGACTAGGACTGCTCACTGTTTCAAAGAGTCAGCTGGTGAGATTGGAGCGCATACAGAACGAGGCAATGCAGGTAATTCTGGATTGCACCAGAGACACCCCAGTGGTGTGTATGCGGTACATCCTTGGTTTGCCGACTGTTGCTGGTAGGCTCAAGGTGATGCAGGCGAAGGCATACCTCAGAGTAGCTGCAGACACAGATCACCTGTTGCATGAGGCGCTGGACGCAGTTAAGGGCCAGCGACTGATAAGAGGGAAATCATGGATGGCTCAGGCTGAGGATACGATCAGACAGATGTGCATCTTGGAGAACATTAGGCGAGGAGAGGAGTGGGTCAGAGTGCCAGCGGAGCAGTCAGACTTGTGCAGAGTTATAATCACATTGAGCCGGGAGTGCAGGGAGTGGCCAGCAGGGGCCACGGAAGTGGAAATCCAGCAACTAATTCAGGATAATGCTTGCCCGGGTGATGTGATTATCTACACAGATGGTTCGGTGTTGAGATGTAGAAGAAGTGCCTGGGGGTTCTTAGCAAAAGCTAATGGTCGACGTTTGGTGCAGGAGAGCCTGGCGTATGATATCACATCATCTAGCTTAAGAATGGAGGTCAAATAGTCAGTGCAGCTTTCCACTGGATGGGGAATATGATACAATAACACATCGTGATTGTAACTAACTCAGAAAGCATGCTGAGTAGGGTGAGGACAGGCAAGCTTCGTGCAGAGTGGCTTGCTTCGCTTCGGAAGTCACGGGTGGCAAGCATCGTCTGGATCTTTTCTCCGGGGCATGCTGGTGTGCTGGGGAATGAACGGGCAGACAGATTGGCTGGCTCTGCAAAACTTGGTGGAGTATTGATGCATGATAAGGCAGACGTGGTTGCGGCCTTGTGGGAGCACGTGTACACCTCGGAGGAGCAAATGGATCACCATGGTCTGGCAAGAATGCGACAGCGAGGAGTGACGAGGGGATCTGGTCGATGCTCGACGCTTAGAGGAAAGGCGAGATGCACATATAATCAGATTGCAACTGGTACTATTGGGGTTGGAACTCTTCGCTGGCTTCTGAGGATGGGGACGGAGCGCTAATGGGAATGCCCCGAACTCTGTGATGTCGGTTCCTAAATCAATCAGTCAATCAATCAATCATGTACCCATTAACAATGAGATACTGAGCACATATGTCCCACTCCCATATGAGCCATGATGTCAGTGTTGTCACGTGTACTAGGAGCTGCAATGGCGTGGTTGTTGGTGCAACCGCCTGCCAACACAGTGGTGCAGGTTCAGTCTAACACATGACAACCGCCTGCAACACAGTGGTGCAGGTTCAGTCTAACACATGACAACCGCCTGCAACACAGTGGTGCAGGTTCAGTCTAACACATGACAACCGCCTGCCAACACAGTGGTGCAGGTTCAGTCTGTAGCTGAGATGGGGTTGTTTTTTTCACTGCAACAACTCTGGCTCATAAAATAACAGGTGGTTTTCAGAATTGTCTGTGAAGGAAAGTCAGTGAGGAGGGAAACTAGTCACCATACCTCATGTTGTGATCTAGAATAAGGCCTAACACATGACATCCCAACAGTGGCCTTTACCTCATGTTGTGATCTAGAATAAGGCCTAACACATGACATCCCAACAGTGGCCTTTACCTCATGTTGTGATCTAGAATAAGGCCTAACACATGACATCCCAACAGTGGCCTTTATCACCTTGTTATCTGTGCCAAGTACAAGCGGACAGGTCTGCCTCTTGGGAGACAGTTATTTTAGTGATGCATTTTACCAGTCTCCATCACTAAACCATTGCTGTGTCCGGTGGGTTTGGTGTGTGAAGCCTGCTTGTCGTCGCTGTGACTCCACAATGCAGTGCATCAAGGCAGTTCTGTGTCTCAGTTTTGAACTGGTCATGTCAGATAAGAGTCACGTCTTTTGTGGCCTAGATTAGATATTGAATATTGGCAGTCTATTCTAATAATGGATAAAACAACCCTAGATGTCCAAGCCTGCAGAAGGCAGTGTCCAATAACAAGCATTGGTATAGGTTAAGGAACACTTTCTTTCAACATGTATCTCCTTAAGTGCTCCAAGTCTCCTCCCATAGATCACATAAGGAGAATCTCAGCACAGCATACAAACTCTGTATCGCCAGCAGGATCCCGATGTTTGTATACCAGAATCACATATGACATAAATATTCTTTTCATGGGTGGCTTTTTTATTTTTTAAAGTTTAACCTGGGCGGCAGTCTTTATGGCCAGCTCTATTACAATTTTAATTGTGTGTACAATGTACACACGGCTCCTCCCACCCATGTATGAGAAGAGATTCTTGTCTTTTGGTAAAAATCCAGTCTGTGCCATGAATCAGCCCAGAGCTGCACAAGCTAGAAGCCCATGTTGTTGCCTCTGGGCAACAAAAATTATAATGTTTTTAGTATCGTCATCATTATCAAGTGCCTTCCCAGCTGGTGTGGACAATCATGCTTCTCAATATTATAAAGAACCTTTGTTTGAAAAACAGACATGGTTGATCAGTTGTATCTTGGTTTGCCATTTTTGTCAATTTGTGTGGGAACACTGTCATCTTATCAGTGCATATTGACATCTAGAACTATTTCCTCCAGTTGTTGGCTGCCCCAATGATCATGAACAATCAGCTACTTATTCTCTCTCTTTCTCTCTCAGGAGGTTCACCCTGGCGACCTGAAGACTGCTGTAGAGGGTTACTTGAATGCGTTGATGGAGCCCATTAGGAAGGAATTTGAATCTCCCGAGTTGAAGAAACTTGCGTCCGAAGCTTATCCTGTCCAAAAAAAGAGTGAGTTTTTTTAGTCTTCACAATTGTTAGAACATACTTGATGCCTCTTCTGTGTCGCTGGATACTTGACTAAACATTGTTTCTATATATATCTGATAATGTGGGCGTAATGTTGGCATGATGTTTACTGATACTCCTGTCAGAGCCTAACATGGTATAGCTATGCAGCAACATCGTTACGACACCCGGCGGACAAGAATTGTCGGCTGGCAAGATTGTTACCTGACACGCGACCAGCGGTCAGGCTGACGACAGACGCACGCAGGCCACGTGATGCCACTAGAGGCGGTGGGCAGTTTGCGTGCTAGCCTCAGACCGAGCTGGGACCTGAGACTGGACGGACGTGTGCGATGAAAGCAAGGCGTTTGTGTGGATCTCTGTGGTTGAAAGCCGAACGACTGTCATCTTGAGCGTCAGACTTGTGAGCTGTATTGTGGTTGTGAGCGTCGTGAGTTATATATTGTAGCTTGTTGTAATTATCGTTCTGTATTTAATATGGCAATAAATCCATAGAACGTTGTGTCGTTTAGTCTTACGTCGAATCACGTTATACTTGTACTGTCTCACACGTGTTAGCTAAGCGAGCCAATTCTAAGATCCTGACATGTGTGGACGTGGGTTGCTCGTCCTTGTTTGATAACCTAATATATGTAGACGTGTGTTGCTCGTCTTTGTTTAAACCATACGTCATTAACGATTTAAAACTATAATTCTTGAACTTGTAAAATTTGTCAAGGTTATAGTTATGTAAATGTGATCGTAAAAGTCTCATTGTGATCCATTACTACATTGTTTAAATATGTGTAAAACCATTAGTAAATGTACAGTACATATTGTTTGATCCTGTAAGCGTGTAAAACATTTGTGATTTGTGAAACTTGTCACCGTTTGACCTTGTCGACATTGTGATTTTGTCGCCATTTTGACCTTGTCGCCATCTTGTAAACTTGATGTCTATGTCCTTACTGAATGTCATCTTGATGTAAGTGATGTGTCATCAATGTTATTGAGTGTTCAAATACAGATAGATTGTCTTTGTGCATTGAGTTTGTGGAACGCAAAGAATTTTGGAAAGAGTGTAACTTCTGTTGAGAAAAACACTGTTGACGGACAAACTTACGACATACAATTATACTCGTCGCCATCCAAACCTAATCAACACTTAGTGACTTGCAGGCACACACCAACAAATAGACGCTAACTTATTTTTCTCCAAAAACAAAGCAGGTTTTTCCGTACCATCCATAACCTTGCCGTAGAGGTCATTAGTGGTTCCGAAGTACGACCCTACAGTTTTCTAGCCCGTTTTTCCAACCATTCGTCACCGTATCCAAGGGCACTTGAGTATATTTTTCTATACTTTAACTTTACGTATGCATTAGTGGGCACGCATCGTATAGTAAAATCAATTGTAAATTGTTTACTACTAACCATTTATAACATATTTGGTGTGGTTGATTGTCATTGACGTATTTTCTCCATCATGTCGTCATTGTTTGATTTCATCGATATGGGTATTAAATTACGTCTTACAGGTGATGAATTAACAAAATGGAGTGAGAACAAATACGCTGAATATCTCCTGGTACAAGAGAAAAACAATGAACGCGAAGAAAGAGCAGCTGAAAGAGCCTTGAAACAGGCAGAGATTGAAAAAGCTGCCAAGCAAATAGAGGCAGAAACAGCTCTAAAACAAGCAGAAATGGCTGCCAAGCAAGCAGAGATTGAAACAGCATTAAAGCAAGCTGAGATAGACAGTGAACTTAAGAAAGCAGAAATAGCAGCTCAGAGTAAGAGAGAAGAACTAGAGTTACAGTTGAAAATGAAACAACTTGACACTGAGACTGCGATGAATAAAGAGTCAAAGAAATCTGAAAGACTGGAAAAAGAAAACCAGTATAAGAAGTATCAAGGTATCGTACGTAACTATACCTCGGGTGACTGCATAGCAGCCTTTACCCAAAATTTTGAGACTTTAATGGAACATTACCAAGTTCCACTTTCTGAATGGAATATTCTATATATGAGGAGTCTATCTGGGGAACCTCTTAAAGTCATTGAAACCATCCCCAAAGACCTCAGAAAAGAGTACCATTATATTAAATCTAAGATAATGGCACATTTCATGTTAGACGAGGCAGGTTACAGAGAACAATTCAGTAAATTGAGTCCAAAATTAACTCAAACGTTCTCTGACTACCTCTGTTTAGTCCGAGATGTTTTCAGCAAATGGACTTCAGCAGCCAAAATTAACAAAAGTTATGATAGATTAGAAGATCTCATCATTCGAGATAAAATCATTTCTTCTATCCCATCATCTTTTTCTAAGTTCTTACAGGAGAATGAATGCACAAGTGTGGAAGAAATGGAAAGACGTGGGTCGGCCTATTACACGGCCAACAAACAGTGCTTTGCCACTGAAGCTACTGACAGTAACTGGGTAGCAGCGGCCAACTATGAGAAAAACTATAGTAGGCAAAAACCAAACAGGCCTACCTCTGAGAAATTTAGACATTGCATTCACTGTAAATTTTCTCACCATTTGAACGAGATGTGCGATAAAAACCCAGGGTACCAAACATACTTGCAAAATATGGTAAACAGACAAGACAGAGAACGTAAATCGTTCAAAAGTTTACGTAAATGTTTTCTCTGCAAGGCTTACGGGCACCATCGCATGGATTGTAGAGGCAGGCATATGACCAACAAAGCCAATGCCGCCTTGTTCGATAGCTCAGCGTCAGAAGACGAAAATCCAGAGAAACATCCTGTGAATGCAGCACAGGCTTGTGATGTATTTAGTGCTAACAAATGCACTGTCTGTAACACCTTCTATGAAAATGGTATCTTAACATGCGGTCACGCCATCCCTATTGCCAATGAGGAAGCTAACTTGGTAATAGACTCAAAAGGCAGATTAGACATCTATCACGGGTATGTTAATGGCAAGTTTGCTACAGTACTTCGCGACACCGGAAGTACACTTATTGGCCTGAAAACAACATTCATAACGCCTACAGACTATACAGGCAGGCACATTACATGTAGAACATTTTCAGGCAATATTGAGAAATATCCATTAGCATGGGCATACATTGAAACACCTTTCCTCACCGGGAAAGTAAAGTGCGCTGCACTTACAAACCCAGTGTGTGATATAATCATAGGAAACTTACCTGAGGTGAATGACAAACCTCATAACCATGACATAACATCACTATGTATTGATGATAACACAACATCACCACCAAATGTCATCATGGAAAATGTCATATCACCTATTGAATGTATGTTAGCTAATGCAGCACTAAGTTCTCATCACATCATTAACGATATCATTCCATCATCATCTGATGTCATTGAGTGTGTGAACGCAGTAACAAGAGCTACTGCTAGAGTGCAAGATGAAAGTAACCAAACTGAGGCTATACAAATGCTTAGCCCAGAATTACCACCTAGTGACTCTATGAAGGAAACATTCATAACAGCTCAAAAAGCTGATCCTTCACTGTCAAAGTACTTTGACCTGATCGGCAAAAAGGCAAGAGTAACCAAGAATGCGAAATGGCATTTTGCTTTACACAATGATATACTCACCAGGTATTACACCAGAGGTGACATTACAACGAAGCAAACTGTTTTGCCAACTACTTATCGCAAGCAAGCTTTACATCTTGCTCACGATATACCTTTTGCAGGTCATATGGCATATGTTAAAACCAGGTCAAGGTTATTGACACAGTTTCATTGGCCAAAATTTTGCAATGACATAAGAACATATTGCAGAAGTTGTGATACATGCCAGAAACTAGTAAAAAAAGGTAAACACCCACAGGCAAAGTTACAAGTCACTGACTTAGCCAGTCGACCCTTTGAAAAATTATCAGTTGACATTGTGGGCCCTCTTAGTCATACAACAACTAGAGGAATAAATATATTCTAACTTTTATTGATCAATGTAGCCGCTGGCCAGAAGCTATTCCGCTAAAGAACATTACTGCCAACGACATCATGGAAGTGTTCTTCCATATCTTCTCCCGAATTGGGTTTCCAGATACTATCCAGTCTGATAGAGGCACTCAGTTTATTGCCGCATCGACCCAAGCTTTCACCAAAATGTTAGGAGTGAAGCAAGTCTTCAATAGCCCCTATCATCCTCACTCGAGCGGGATAATAGAAAAGCTTAACGGGGATTTGAAGCACATGCTTGCAAAAGTAACTCAAGATCACCCCAATAACTGGGATGTATTCCTACCAGCTATCCTTTTTGCTTATCGCGAGGTACCACATTCTAGTACCGGTTTCTCTCCTTTTGAACTAATCTATGGTGCCAAACCACGAGGCCCATTAACAATTTATCACCAAATGTTAACTGACTCTACTTCAGTACTTAAACCCATATCATCATTCTTGTATGTAACATCATTGCGTGAAAGGATTATTAAATCATGCGAAATTGCTAAAAATGCACTAAAACTATCTGGTGCTACTTACAGACAGTACGCAGACAAAGGTAACAGGACTATAACATTGACACCTGGACAGGACGTTCTACTACTACTACCTAGTGACAGACAGCTACTGACTGATTCTTGGCAGGGACCTTTTAAAGTGACAAGACAAATCTCACCTGTAGACTACGAAATCCTAATAAAAGACAAACACAAAATATTCCACATAAATATGCTAAGACCATACCACAACAGAGACAACGAACAAGACGATACGACAGCTTGCACCGTGATAATAGATCACGAAGATGACGATTCTAGCGACGAGATTCCAACACCTACATTAGACATGACAAACTGCTTGGATGAGATCAAGATCAATCCAAACTTAAGTCAAGCAGAGACAAACAGTTGCAAACAGTTGATACAACAGTACAACACCATTTTTTCCGACAACCCAGGACAAACAGAATTAGTACAACATCACATCACACTCACATCAAACACACCCATAAGATGCAGACCATACACAATACCATTACATTACAAAGAACAACTACATCAGGAAATCATCAACTTAGAAAAAAAACAACATCATCAGACGATCCCTATCAGACTTCTCTTCACCCATGGTCATTGTACGCAAAAAGGACAATACAATACGACTTTGCATCGACTACAGAAAACTGAACAAAATAACTGTTTTAGATCTTGAACCAATGGCAAACACTGACGATCTTCTGACAGAACTGACTGATGCTAAGTTCTTTACGACGCTTGACATGTCTAAAGGTTACTGGCAGATAGCTGTACATGAAGACAGCAGACATCTAACAGCTTTTGCCACGCCTTGGGGACTGTACGAATGGTGCAAACTTCCATTTGGGCTAGTCAATGCCCCAGCCACATTCGTACGCATGACACGACTCCTCCTAGCTGACATTCCTAGTATTATTTGCTATATCGACGACATCTGTGTCCATACAGAGACAATGACGGAACATATAAAGACACTAGAACAGACACTAGAACGTATCAGACAGCACGGACTGACAGTGAAGCCTTCAAAGGTGAGCATGGCTTACCAAGAGATATCATTTTTGGGGTACAGAATATCCAATGGCTTTGTCATGACAGACAACAAAATTGTCTCCAAAATTCTAAAACTGTCACTTCCAACGAATAAGAAACAAGTCCGCAGCTTGTTGGGACTGATCAACTATTACAGGAGTTTCATTCCTGATTTTTCAGAACTGACCGAGGTTTTTACTAATTTACTAACTAAGGATAAGCCTGAAAAAGTTGTACACGATGAATGCCTACGAAATGCATTTCATAAAGTTTTGGCATACTTTTCTGATAAGAATTCGAATAATCTCATCCTTAAATTGCCCAACATCCGTTTACCTTTCAGATTGAGAACAGATGCTAGCTCCGTTGCGATTGGGGCAGTCCTGTTGCAGGAATACAACAACATCCTGCATCCCATTTGTTTCATATCAAGAAAACTAAGGCCTCGAGAGCGTGCATGGTCCATTCCACAATTAGAGGCACTTGCCTTAGTAGAAAGTGTGACGAAACTATCCAGATACCTTCTAGGACGTCACTTTATCATCGAAACTGACAACAGTCCATTACGGTATATAAATGCCGGAGTACCATCCAACAATATGATTGCTCGCTGGTCCTTGAAGCTTCAAAATTACAGTTTCGAAGTTCGACATATTCCCGGCAGAATCAATACAATTGCCGATCTTTTGTCCCGTTGTCCGACCGACCCAGAAAGCAATGTCTGAGTGCACTGTGTACTAATACACTCAGACCAACACAGCCACCAATGAGTGAATTTTGTTGCTATTCACCTACTGTGTAAGGTCTATAATTGTAATTGTGATACGGTTAAAAACCGACATGTATAATATACTTATTTTAATTAAGCCATGTAATGAGTGTAGTATAATTGTGTAGTATGTGTTAGAAAGAGAACATTATTAACTGTAAATATACACCAAGAACAGTGTCACAGACGCTTAACCACTTGCCAGAGGCGAACTTTGCCGGTTGGCAGTGGCAGCTGTGTGTGAGTTTCTTCACCGTGATATTTTAACGACGTGTGCAAATGTGGACTGAACAGTGACTTCTACACCACCTTTGCAGCGAACTTAATCCAAGATGTTCAACATTTGAACATCAGAAATAACAACAGTCGATCATTATCCAGGGGTTGTGAACACATCGGAAATAAGGACATTCCATCGTAGTCCGAGGTTTGTGATACTGTGGCATCCGACGCGAACTGTGAGAGCATTTTGCTGTCCGTTGCAAAATAAAACCGGAACAGTTGTGTTCAAACAGTGTAACAACAACTAAATTTTGAGTTTCGTGTGTACTTCCTGTGTAATTTAAAAAGTATACCAAAATTAGCAGACGATATACAAATATTCAAAAACTTATGACGATTGTAAAATCCTTTTGAATCTATAAAATATAATACACCAATTGGGTACTTATTTATTTTGATTAGTGTAATCTTAGAATCATATCTTGATTAATGTATTCATATTACCGACTTTTTCTCGTTAATATGAAGAAACGTCAAGCAATGACGCTAAGAAATTAAATAATTATTGTAATTTATTGTATTTCTTGAATGTCAAAATTACTTCCCTTGCATTTATGAATTACACCAAGGGCCATAATTTGAAACATATTCATTAATGTGTATTGTATAAATAGACATTTTGTTGCTCAAATGGCTAACACACCGGGTAGGCGTCCACCAAGCATGGCATAGAGCTGCCAACATTGCAAACCAACATAAGAGCTCCTGGCCAAATGAGGTCAGAGTTTGAGTGTTTAATACGACTCATATAAAGCCGTATTTCAGTCTGGCTAGATGGCTGTTGCAAAACAACCATATTATTACGTTTTTTTTTCAAATTGCTGTGAGGTAGATGCGAGAAGCTGGTACTACTGATCTGACTGGGTATTATTGCAATTGAGGTAACCAGCCATCAGGGGGATGAAACCTGATTTGTGTTAAAAGTTGAACTTCATTTGTCATTTCAATGCAACTTACATTTTTCGTATATATTTCTATGCCATATATGTATTTTCATGCATAACACAGGGAAAGGGTAGTCTCTGACATGAAGTTAACACTACCCCAGTATATACATACATCATGAATGAAAGATGGCATCTTTCATTGAGGTACCCGGGGAGAATGTCAGAGCCTAACATGGTATAGCTATGCAGCAACATCGTTACGACACCCGGCGGACAAGAATTGTCGGCTGGCAAGATTGTTACCTGACACGCGACCAGCGGTCAGGCTGACGACAGACGCACGCAGGCCACGTGATGCCACTAGAGGCGGTGGGCAGTTTGCGTGCTAGCCTCAGACCGAGCTGGGACCTGAGACTGGACGGACGTGTGCGATGAAAGCAAGGCGTTTGTGTGGATCTCTGTGGTTGAAAGCCGAACGACTGTCATCTTGAGCGTCAGACTTGTGAGCTGTATTGTGGTTGTGAGCGTCGTGAGTTATATATTGTAGCTTGTTGTAATTATCGTTCTGTATTTAATATGGCAATAAATCCATAGAACGTTGTGTCGTTTAGTCTTACGTCGAATCACGTTATACTTGTACTGTCTCACACGTGTTAGCTAAGCGAGCCAATTCTAAGATCCTGACACTCCGGTGTAATGCTATTATGGTGTGTATCTTCTTCTTCTTTCGTTCGCCTATAAAATGTTTATAACTGCAATGTTGTCTCTTGTATGAATCTAACAGTCTTTTTTAGTTCATTCAGAGGTCCATAGATAAACTGTATATAAACTGGAGAGTTTAGGATGACTTTTAGTTGTCATTAGGAGATAGTTCATGTGTGGAAGGTTTCCATTAAATTCTCAACTCTCTATTTTGGGCTCATATTTTTCTCTCTCTCTCTCTCTCTCTCTCTCTCTCTCTCTCTCTCTCTCTCTCTCTCTCTCTCTCTCTCTCTCTCTCTCTCTCTCTCTCTCTCTGTGTGTGTGTGTGTTAGAAAGGCCTGCACATTGAATTTGTGAGCCATTGTAAAAATAACTTCTTTGTTCCTTCTTTCTCTCATGTGGAGATATTTCATTTACTGCCAGCACATAAAATGTGATTGGTAGGAAAGTAACAATGCTGTCCAAGCCAAATTCTCAAATAATCCCTTAAAACTTCTCTCTGTCTCTCCTACCTCTCCCTTTCTCTCTCATCCATTCATCCTTCTGTGTGTTTGTTGATCACTAACATAAACAACAGTTCTGTGGTCAACTTAATTAACCGAGAGCTTCTACGTGGCCACTATGTATTCATCATAATATGCTCGTACAGTAACTCATATTGTACATTCCTGACAGAGCCTGGTGCTTCTGCAAAGATCAATAATGCTGTAGAAAGTAGTGATGATGGCGTGGTTCCCTCCAGGCTGGACTTGAGGGTGGGCAAAATCTTAACTGTGTCCCAAGTAAGTGGCTTCACATTTAGAACTGTGTCCCAAGTAAGTGGCTTCACATTTAGAACTGTGTCCCAAGTAAGTGGCTTCACATTTAGAACTGTGTCCCAAGTAAGTGGCTTCACATTTAGAACTGTGTCCCAAGTAAGTGGCTTCACATTTAGAACTGTGTCCCAAGTAAGTGGCTTCACATTTAGAACTGTGTCCCAAGTAAGTGGCTTCACATTTAGAACTGTGTCCCAAGTAAGTGGCTTCACATTTAGAACTGTGTCCCAAGTAAGTGGCTTCACATTTAGAACTGTGTCCCAAGTAAGTGGCTTCACATTTAGAACTGTGTCCCAAGTAAGTGGCTTCACATTTAGAACTGTCCCAAGTAAGTGGCTTCACATTTAGAACTGTGTCCCAAGTAAGTGGCTTCACATTTAGAACTGTGTCCCAAGTAAGTGGCTTCACATTTAGAACTGTGTCCCAAGTAAGTGGCTTCACATTTAGAACTGTGTCCCAAGTAAGTGGCTTCACATTTAGAACTGTGTCCCAAGTAAGTGGCTTCACATTTAGAACTGTGTCCCAAGTAAGTGGCTTCACATTTAGAACTGTGTCCCAAGTAAGTGGCTTCACATTTAGAACTGTGTCCCAAGTAAGTGGCTTCACATTTAGAACTGTGTCCCAAGTAAGTGGCTTCACATTTAGAACTGTGTCCCAAGTAAGTGGCTTCACATTTAGAACTGTGTCCCAAGTAAGTGGCTTCACATTTAGAACTGTGTCCCAAGTAAGTGGCTTCACATTTAGAACTGTGTCCCAAGTAAGTGGCTTCACATTTAGAACTGTGTCCCAAGTAAGTGGCTTCACATTTAGAACTGTGTCCCAAGTAAGTGGCTTCACATTTAGAACTGGTATTTGTCATGCCTGTCTGTGTTCCTGTGGCAGGGGAGCAGCCTTCTCAGATGAGAGTGAAAATATTGCATGTTTTGTGTGTAAGTTGTGAGGGAATTGACATTTCTGCACATATTGAGTATATTTGAATTGTTGAACTTAATGATTCAATCCATTTGTACAATGAATGACTCTCTCTCTCTCTCTCTCTCTCTCTCTCTCTCTCTCTCTCTCTCTCTCTCTCTCTCTCTCTCTCTCTCTCTCTCTCTCTCTCTCTCTCTCTCTCTCTCTCTCCCCCCCTCTCTCTCTCTCTCTCTCTCTCTCTCTCTCTCTCTCTCTCTCTCTCTCTCTCTCTCTCTCTCTCTCTCTCTCTCTCTCTCTCTCTCTCTCTCTCTCTCTCTCTCTCTCACACACAAAATAAAGTTGATTTGATTTTGATTTGTCTTGCTGCTGCTGTTATATGCCAGCTTGTGTGCTATTCTGACATTTGTCTTCTGTCCAGGTTTCAATCCAGATTTGTCATATGTCATTTATACAATTAGGTGTGCGTGTTTGCGCAGTTGATAGGAAACTACACTGATAATGTCATGTGTGCAGTCGGGCAAGAGTACAATGCCTGTGTTCATCTGCCAGTGGAGGACAGACCGGCCACTTATTCCCCCATGCATCCAGACCTCCCAAATGTAAAGGCCCTGTCAGATCACAGAGCCATGGCAACCTGCCAAATGTAAAGGCCCTATCACATCACAGAGCCATGGCAACCTGCCAAATGTAAAGGCCCTATCACATCACAGAGCCATGGCAACCTGCCAAATGTGAAGGCCCTATCACATCACAGAGCCATGGCAACCTGCCAAATGTAAAGGCCCTATCACATCACAGAGCCATGGCAACCTCCCAAATGTAAAGGCCCTATCACTTCACAGAGCCATGGCAACTTCCTGTTTCGGGACTCGTTTGTTTCTTTCCTTTTATTATATGCTATTATGGTTTCCATTCCCAGTGAACAAAGAGAAGAACTGGCACTGGATAGAGCACACACAGAGAAAACCTCAGGACGATATAACTAGATACTCTCTTGTCTGGAACCCACAAGATATAACACACACAGAGAAAACCTCAGGACAGTATAACTAGATACTCTCTTGTCTGGAACCCACAAGATAGAATACACACAGAGAAAACCTCAGGACAATATAACTAGATACCCTCTTGTCTGGAACCCACAAGGCAAATGAAATACGAGGGTAAGTTAATAAGTAAGTCACAAATGGCTGTAGAAAAATAACTAAATATGATAACAACTTGAAACCAGTTTATTTTTATACATACATTGTCCCTTTATTTCTCAACATAATTTCTGCCAACATTGATGATGCACTTATCCCATCGTTTTATCAGTCCTCTCAAACCGGTAGCATAAAACTGTGTGCTGTGTTGTCATTTACCTGCCATACCACAGAACTGTGTGACTTACTTATTGACTCGCCCTCATAACGTTTTCTACCCAGCTATGCACTGCTTTACAGGACAAACATTTGTCAGCATAAACGCTGAAAACTCACCTTGGCGGGAGACATTTCATGAATGACGCTGAAGTTGAATGTGAAGTGAAAATGTGGTTTAGAAAACGGAGCACTCAGTTCTATGCAGCCAGTTTTGGGAGGACTGATAAAACGATGGGATAAGTGCATCAATATTGGTGGAAATTATGTTGAGAAATAAAGGGACAATGTATGTATAAAAATAAACTGGTTTCAAGTTGCTATCATATTTAGTTATTTTTCTACAGCCATTTGTGGCTTACTTATTGACTTCCCCTCGACGCAGACGATCTAGAAACACACGGAGAATAGAATGTTGGAGACAAGAGATGTATAACATTGAGAGGTCATGGACAGATCTGCAGGAGATAGGACAGCTGGGCATGGTTTAGTTGAAGACCTACGTCCCTATGGAGGTGTAGGAGATAGGACAGCTGGACATGGTTTAGTTGAAGACCTACGTCCCTATGGAGGTGTAGGAGATAGGACAGCTGGGCATGGTTTAGTTGAAGACCTACGTCCCTATGGAGGTGTAGGAGATAGGACAGCTGGGCATGGTTTAGTTGAAGACCTATGTCCTAATGGAGGTGTAGGAGATAGGACAGCTGGGCCTGGTTTAGTTGAAGACCTACGTCCCAATGGAGGTGCAGGAGATAGGACATCTGGGCATGGTTTAGTTGAAGACCTACGTCCCTATGGAGGTGTAGGAGATAGGACAGCTGGGCATGGTTTAGTTGAAGACCTACGTCCCAATGGAGGTGCAGGAGATAGGACATCTGGGCATGGTTTAGTTGAAGACCTACGTCCCTATGGAGGTGTAGGAGATAGGACATCTGGGCATGGTTTAGTTGAAGACCTACGTCCCTATGGAGGGTAAAGGGCAGAAAAAGAAGAAGAAATGGTTTCAATAGAATGAATGAAATCAATGGCAACTAGTTTCATGGTTTTCATTATTGTTGCAGCACCCAGATGCAGAGTCCTTGTTTGTGGAGACAGTGGATCTGGGAGAGGCTGAACCACGCACAGTGATCAGCGGCCTGGTCGGGCTGGTTCCCCAGGAGGATCTCCAGGACCGGCTTGGCGTGTTCCTTTGTAACTTAAAGCCAGTTAAAATGAGAGGAATCGAGTCTAAAGCCATGCTTATGTGTGCTTCAGTGTAAGTTGTATTTTCTTTAACATGTCTCCTAGTTATTTTTCTTTCGGCACAATTAAAACTACTATATTAGGGACGTTCATTTGAAACCCGTTCCAATGGCTTTATTACAAAAGCATGAAAGAAACATTAACAGATGTAGAATTAAACAAAGAATTCATTTTGAATGAATTATGCACCCTGGGTTGGTCATAAGAAGTCACCGTAGACATTCAGGCAAGCATCCCATTGCTTAGGTAGTCGGCGAATGCCGTCCACAAAAAAGGATTGTGGTTGCTCACTGAACCAAGTGTTTACCACGTTCATTACGTCTGCATCTGTGTGAAAATTGTTGCCCTTTGAGAGCTTGTTTTAGAGGTCCAAGCAAATGAAAATCACATGGTGACAAATCAGGACTATAGGCTGGATGTTGCAGAATTTCCCACTTCTTCCTTGCTAATACTTCCTGCACAATCTTTGCGACATGCAGCCGAGCATTATCGTGCAACAAAATCACACTGCGAGAAAGCATGCCAGGTCGTTTATTCTTGATGGCTTTTTGCAGCTTGTCTAGTGTTTGCAAGTGGTGGGTAGAGTTGATGTTGACACCAGGTTCTTTAACCCTTTACAAGGCATAGCGTCCATTACCGGCCGATCTCTAAATACGAGCGTAGCGTCCGATTCCGGCCGATACTATTATGCATTGTAAAAACGCGATCTCTCGGCTTTCCGACACTTCCGTCGGCTACTTTCACTTTCGCCGATAGCTCGACAACGTGGCCGCCATTTGTAAACGCGCTACAATGACTTTGAACAGACTTTTACGGACTTGTTTTGATAGTTTTTGGGAGTTTTACGCTGTTTTTCAAAATGGATTTCGGCGATTCTTCAAGTGATAGTCGAGATTTCGCTCTGTTCAATTTAAATGACATTAAAGGGCACGAAGTTGATTATTAATCGGAGCTAGATATCAGTGCAAAGCGTTACTTTGCATTAGCAGTCGTGAGTCGGACTTTAAAGAAAGTGATTATGATTCTGAAAATGTGTTTGTAAATTGCCGTATAGATGACGGAAAATCACAAACAACATGCCGTATTTCGTAAATATTTGTGTTCATATATGGATTACCGGCAACAATCACGTGAGTAACATATTCTGCATGCTTTTCCCTTCATTGTGTTGTTTATTTAACTAAAATCGGTTGACTAACACCTTATTTGTGATGTTTTTACTAACGCGACCCGAAATTTTTACAGAACCTGAAAAAATCTTGCCCGTTCAGGGCTACAAAACGGACAAGCGTCTGCCCTGTAAAGGGTTAAAGTCGGCCAACAATAGCCCTTCATGGTCAAAACATGCGCTCAGCATAACCTTACCAGCGGAAACCTGTAACTTGAATTTTTTGGTGATCCAGCATGCTTCCATTGCATGCTCTCTCTTTTGCTGCTCACCTGTAAGTGGTGACACCATGATTCATCACCTGCCACTATGCGGAAGAAAAATGCATTACCCTCCACTCTGTAATGCAGCAAGTGGTTCAAACACCATCCCATGCGTTCCTCTGTTTGGTGGTCGGTCAACATCCATGGTAACCACTGTGAACACACCTTCCAATATTGCAGTTTCTTACAAACGACCTTTTGAATTGTCCCAATTGACACATCCGATTTTTTTGCTAGCAAACGTATGCTTCGATAACGGTTCATCTGTACTGCTGCATCAATTTCAATTTTGGCGATGGTTTTTTCTGTTGACAATATATGCTTGACCCGGCTGTCAAAGATCTGTCATGAACTGACGTCCTTTCCGAAACATTTGTGCCCAGTCTGTCACTGTTGTCTTCGACACACATATGTTACCATATGCATTACCCTGCATTCTTCTATGAATGTCCACTGGTCGACATCCTTCAAATGAAAGAAACTGAATCACCGCTCTTTGAGCTTCTTTGCACGGATTTTGGATCAACCTGGCCATTTTCTCAACGGTCAGAAACAGAACCTATGCATCATGGGATGCTAAGCATGTGCTCTTTTATTCATTGGTCAGTACTTATCACATGACTATGACATGCTCATGTTCAACGTACGCAATTACCCGCAGTGTGGCACGAACGGATTTCAAATGAACGCCCCTTATTGTCATAATCTCCCCTGTAGTTGTGCCGCGGCGTCGTTATCGGCGCCAGGCGAATACCATCCACCTGTCCACAGGTGAGCGGGACTAACCAGGCAGCGGTCAAAGCCAGTACATGCGTGACGCAGGAAATCCATGCAGGGACACGATCCCGCTTGGCAAGTGCTCACAGCGAGATACGCCAGACAGGCTTGGGATTGTCGGACAGTACGGACGGGTCTGAGAGAAGCTCGTATGACTGAGGTGCCTGAATGCCGATTGCTTGTAAACCTTGTGAGAGGATAGGAGACTGTACGGCTGTGGTATAGGTCTGTGAGTGCATCTATTGTATTGATTCATTGACTAATTGTATTGTTGTATCGACATTGTAATGGCGAGATGCCGGATCTGATTGTGTTGTGTGTGAAGTGTAAATAAAGTGTTTAACTTAGTGTTGCAGTGTGTCACGTCAAGTCATTCTGTGACTGTGTTTGTCTCACATGTGTTAGGTCACACGAGCCTTAATTACTGTTAAATGTAAGAACCTGACACTTATATTTAATATTGAAACAATTTTCATAACAACCTTTGTTCCATTTGTGGCAGTTTCTCTGACATCTGCTTTGAGCATCGTGTAATCTACTGCCAGTGTGATGGGTCAGTATTGGCTTGCTTTGAACTTGAGTGTAGTCTATACACTTGTTACTGTTTCTAGTGCACTGGAGTGATTTATTTCATGTGTACTAGCTTTCCTTATTACCGGTGTCTCTCGATGTCAGGTGAATTCACTCCAACTTCTGAGGAATTCGTAATTTACGTTCCCAACTTGAGGATGAGAAGTTAAGGTTTAGCTCAACTGACCTGTGTAGGGGTTAAACCTGCTACCTCGGCATCAGCACACCAGAGCTCTTAATAGCAATCGCTCTTATCCACTCAGCCGTGCTGACTTACACTTTAGCTCTGAGGATGATGTCCCACTTTAGCTCTGAGGATGATGTCCCACTTTAGCTCTGAGAATGTTGTCCCACTTTAGCTCTGAGGATGATGTCCCACTTTAGCTCTGAGGATGATGCCCCATTTTAGCTCTGAGGATGTTATTCCACCATAGCTCTGAGGATGATGTTCTACTTTAGAACACAAGGTGGCATAGTAATAGTATGCTTGACTGCTAAGACTGTGGGCTGGGTTTAATTCCCAGCAGAGACAGATCTGTTTTTTTCCCCACCAGTATGACTCTGAGGTCAATCTCGCCTCATACATATGGGTGCAGGACTATAGTCAGGGAACTGTCTGGGAAGGGAAGATAAGGAGGCAAGCTGCACACCCCTGTAAAGCTATGTGCCATGGGACCACTTTTACCATACCCACCTGACAAGCAAGAGTTGCCTGTAGCTTGGAAACTGGCAGCCTGAGTCACCCCAAGGTCACCACTTTTACTGTACCCACCTGACAAGCAAGAGTTGACTGTAGCTTGGAACCTGGCAGCCTGAGTTCCCTTCTCTCTGAAGATGGCTGACCCACCCCGGCGCTGTCTTTGCAGTGTCTACTGCATGGATATTCCTTGCACACCAAGGAGTTTCAGGCCAAGGCTCCATCCAGAACTGTTCATATTCTTACGCTGCCAGACAAACATGAGTAGAACAGGTTTTTATTATTTCCTTATTTTGATTTCAGTCAGTCAGGTCTTAGTCAGATATGACTGAGCTACCGTATAACAGTAGACGGTACTACCTGGTCTCTGTTAGCGCCGAACGTTGGGCGGCGCTTACCAAACCCGACACCCCACATTGTGCCAACGGCTTCGGGCGGAAGAGCGCAATTGGGAGGGTACAAGCCTTACCCTGGTGCGAGGAAATGCAAGCTAAAGACAAAATTGTCATGGCAGGGCAGACCAGGCCCTAAGCCTTGGTTGGCGACTGGTCTAGGATCGAAGCTCCGACAGGCGGACAGTTAGAGCATTGCTTTGCTGATCCGGCAGCTTCTGCAGCTTGTCTTGTTCCAGATGTAGGGGTGTTACCTTTCCTCTGGAGTGAATTAGGCGGGCCGAGAGAGGGATCATGCTGCATGGGCAACACATGATCTCTATATTTTAGCCCAGGCTTTGTGCTATGGAGAAAATCAACATCCGGATTGGTAAGGCAGCAACAACAATGAACAGGTTAAGAAAAAGAGTCTGGGAGAACAGGAAGCTTACTGCCAAAACAAAAGTCCTTGTCTATCAAGCCTGTGTCCTTAGTACTCTTCTCTATGGCAGTGAAACCTGGACAACTTACTCACACCAAGAGAACAATTTAAACAGCTTTCATATGCGGTGTCTGCGAAGAATTCTTGGTATTAAGTGGCAAGACAAAATCACAAATACTGAAGTATTGGAAAGATCAGGTTGTGTGACAGTTTATTCCATGCTCAGTCTTCGTAGACTTAGATGGATAGGACATCTTAGGAGGATGGATGATGGTAGAATACCAAAGGATATCTTTTTTGGTGAATTACAGATGGGTAAGAGATCTCAGGGTCGGCCTCTACTACGATACAAAGATGTGTGTAAGCGGGACATGATTGATACAGGCATTGATAATGCACATTGGGAGCAAGTCGCCGCTGAACGTGTTGCATGGAGGGCAAATATCAGAAATGGAATAAAGTCAAAGGAGAAAATTATTGCAGAAAAGTCACACACCAAGCGTTTGAGACGTAAGATGGTGCATGATGGTGGAAATGACCACGTGTTCACATGCACCCACTGTGAACGGACATTTACAGCGCAAATTGGCCTTATCAGTCACACTCGCTACCGCCATAGTTAAAAGTTGTTATGCCTTTTTAAAGCACAAACTATCGTCTGTCAAGACGGCAAGGTGCCAATGGATGGATTTTGATTTCAATGTTCATATTTTACTACAGAATTTAGCAGTTTTATCATTTGACCTTTACTGACTGCTATAATAATGTTAATAGAGTTTCAAATGGTGGGAATCTGAAGTATCTGTATGGCCTGGGCTGTTGCTTAGATAATTGTAACAGACATTCATTTAATTAATATAAACTACGTTTTGCTTGATTGCAGGGAAGATCCCAGACAGGTGGAGCCACTAATTCCACCAGAGGGCAGTGCGCCCGGTGACCGTATCTTTGTTGAGGGGTTTGAGTCTGGTACACCAGACGATCAATTGAATCCAAAGAAGAAAGTCTGGGAAAAGTTACAGGTGAGATAACTGGTGCTATAGTTGTGCTAGAAAATGTTTACAATGAGATAACAGATGCTATTGTGTGCTACAATAGTTACTGATGAGATAACTGATGGTTATAGTTGTGCTACAATAGTTACTGGTGAGATAACTGATTTTATAGTAGTGCTATAATAGTTACATTGGCTCTGTGGCAACAGGGTTCGTAATCTCGCATACCGTGTTCAAAACAGCTGTGGGCAATTTGGCAGCAGGCCACCTTGCTTTGGGTATTTTTATAAAATGGTATGGGTGCCTGTCGTTCAGAAAGCAATGGCAAACTACTCAACGTAAACTTGACAAGAGATCATAAACAGCCAAAAATGCTGGGGTTCCACAGCTCACAGTGTCGTGCCACGCACTCAACTCAGTAGCAGGGCGACGGAACCATGCACTACCAGTCCAGTGTGATGAAACTGCGACTGCGAACCGTAGCCAGAAGCATAAACACTCCAGAGGCTTAACAGTTCAAAAGTCTATCCACCATGTTGGGGACCGGAAGTCCAAATATCATGTAGAATGTGTACTGTATTGTAGATTGTGTACTATATTGTAGAATGTACTGTATTGTAGGATGTGTACTATATTGTAGAATGTGTACTGTATTGTTGAATGTGTACTATATTGTAGGATGTGTACTATATTGTAGGATGTGTACTATATTGTAGGATGTGTACTGTATTGTAGAATGTGTACTGTATTGTAGGATGTGTTCTATATTGTAGAATGTGTTCTATATTGTTGAATGTGTTCTATATTGTTGAATGTGTACTGTATTGCAGCCTGATCTGAGGGTCAGTGAGCAGAGAGAAGCCGAGTGGCAAGGGAGCCCCCTGATGACAAAGTTAGGAAAGATTGTAACAAAAACTGTGAAAAGTTCACCAATAAAATAGACCCACCCGCCACCTGTACAAGGGTAATCATTTGCATCATGTTCACATTCTCCTTGGCTATTTATTGTGCATTGGTTGTTTGTCCTCATGATAAATTTTGAGTTGTGTATTATATAAATATCATGTTTTATCCATTGGCTGGGAATTATTGAGATTTGGTAAATTTAAAAGTTGTATTGTCCCGTATGTAAGCTGTCTGCAAGAAACATGCAGCAAAATATAGGGACACTGGTAGGCAGCCTTGTCCAGGCATGATGATTTAAGAGAGCCCTAGAGAACTATGGGCTCTGCACTTGTGGAGGATCTCGTTTGGCGGGGAATGCTCATGTCTTTCCTTAGAAACTGGACTTCGTGCAGGCCGCTGAGCGGGCAGTAGCTGATATGTGAATCTAAAGATGTCTTCATGGCTGTTTGTGAAATGTCAGGGAATCTACAGTAAACAATACAACAGGGTGAACTACAACTCTAGCTAACAACAACAGAATGAACTACAACCCTAGCTAACAACAGCCAGAATGAACTACAACCCAAACTAATAACGGAATGAATTACAACCCTAGCTACCAACAACAAAATGAATTACAACTGTAGTTAACAGAAACAACTACAACCCCATCTAACAACAGCCAGAATTAACTACAACCCCAGCTAACAACAGCCAGAATTAACTACAACCCCAGCTAACAACAGCCAGAATTAACTACAACCCCAGCTAAAAAAGAGAATTAACTAAACCCCAGCTAACAACAACCACAATCTAGCTAACAACAGCATACTGGGCTAACAGATTTGGAATGGTTACTGGCATCTACACCTAGTCATCTTCTTGGGCACTACATGATGAGCTGAAATCTACCAACCATTCATTAAATGATGAGCTGAAATCTACCAACCATTCATTAAATGATGAGCTGAAATCTACCAACCATTCATTAAATGATGAGCTGAAATCTACCAACCATTCATTAAATGATGAGCTGAAATCTACCAACCATTCAATTAATGATGAGCTGAAATCTACCAACCATTTATTAAATGATGAGCTGAAATCTACCAACCATTCATTAAATGATGAGCTGAAATCTACCAACCATTCATTAAATGCTGAGCTGAAATCTACCAACCATTCATTAAATGATGAGCTGAAATCTACCAACCATTCACTAAATGATGCGCTGAAATCTACCAACCATTCATTAAATGATGAGCTGAAATCTACCAACCATTCATTAAAGAATGAGCTGAAATCTACCAACCATTCATTAAATGATGAGCTGAAATCTACCAACCATTCATTAAATGATGAGCTGAAATCTACCAACCATTCATTAAATGATGAGCTGAAATCTACCAACCATTCATTAAATGATGAGCTGAAATCTACCAACCATTCACTAAATACAGAGCTGAAATCTTCAACCAACCATTCACTAAATACAGAGCTGAAATCTACCAACCAATCATTCACTAAATGATGAGCTGAAATCTACCAACCATTCACTAAATGATGAGCTGAAATCTACCAACCATTCATTAAATGCTGAGCTGAAATCTACCAACCATTCATTAAATGATGAGCTGAAATCTACCAACCATTCATTAAATGATGAGCTGAAATCTACCAACCATTCATTAAAGAATGAGCTGAAATCTACCAACCATTCATTAAATGATGAGCTGAAATCTACCAACCATTCATTAAATGATGCGCTGAAATCTACCAACCATTCAATAAATGATGAGCTGAAATCTACCAACCATTCAATAAATGATGAGCTGAAATCTACCAACCATACACTAAATACAGAGCTGAAATCTTCAACCAACCATTCACTAAATGAACAGCTGAAATCTCCAACCAACCATTCACTAAATGATGAGCTGAAATCTACCAACCAATCATTCACTAAATGATGAGCTGAAATCTACCAACCATTCACTAAATGATGAGCTGAAATCTCCAACCAACCACTCTCTACAGTCATCACTTGAGAAAATAAATTAACAAGAAAATCACAAATAAACATGGAAACCCTGAGTATAGAACAAAACATACTGTATAATGTGTCTGCACATGAAATATTGTGCACTTTTAAACATGAGAATTATATTGAGTTTGGTGCAGTCTCTCTATCTGTGTGTGTGTGTGTATGTCTCACTGTGTGTGCGTATATCTGACTGTGTGCCTGTCTCTTTCTGACTTTTCACTAGTGAAGACTGCAGGTAAATGTGTGCATAAAAATGGGGGGAGTGGCATAAAAAGGCGGGGAAAAGTGGAGAAACGCCTATGATAGAGAGGTATTTCAAAAAAACTATTCTGGGAGATCAGTTCTGCACATAACAAGCCACTGGATGATGATGCTGATGTAGCCATACAGTGGGCAGGCCTGGTTTAAGATTTGTTAATGTAATCTGACCATGATCAATTAAAGCTCCTGCCACAATGGGGCTTGCTAGATTTCAGAGACTAGCTGACATACTCACTTCTCTGGCAACAAAATTGATGCTTGTTTCCCCCTCATTGTAACCACTGACAACTTCATCAGAATAAACCACAGTAACCAACATAAAACACACTCTGCAACATACGACTGTCTAGTTAGTACGTTTTGTAATGTGGATTTCTTATTTATTTTTTCTTACAGTACAATATAATCATATTGTATGATTATGTATGTTGACACTGTCCACGTATATGTTTGCCAGGTTGGCTATTGCGTAATTTCAAGACATTTATTTAGCCAGGTCAAAATAACCACTATTCACTTTCTTATCTGCAACACCTGGCCCAAAAATGTTCATGTGCACTTGTCATGTGGCGAGTGTTATTTAAGCTACTTACCTTACAAAGTGGTGTTATGGCTTTGTAGATTGTCACTTCTGCCAGCTTGGATGTTGAAGTTACAGCACATCACATGGCAAATAAATGTCTTAAACCTGTCAGTTGTTTGTTTTGTTGTCTTTCATATGATTAAAGTAAGACTGCAAGTTGTTAGTTTACAGAAGCATTCCTTAAATTGAGAGGAGCCAGATATTTCAGCGACATTGTTATTTTGACCAGGCTGCTGAATCACATCATCAAGGCGTAGTTAGTACTTGATTTTGAACACACATCAAGGTGACATAGTGATCTATATCGATGGGTCAGTGGTGAAAAACAGACGTGGTGGCTGGGATTTTATTGTGAAGGTTAATGGACGATGCTTGAAAAGGGAGAGTCTGGCATATGAGACTACGACCTCTAGCATGAGAATGGAGGTGGAAGCAGTCACCGCGGCATTCCATTGGTTATAGGAGACCAATGCAACACACATTGTATTCGTTATGGACTCAGAGAATGCTTAGTAAAATAGAGAAGGGAATTTCTCATGTAGAATGGCTTTCCTAACTTCAAAGGTCATATATTGTGAGCATTGTATGGATTTTCTGCCCTGGTCGTGCGAGAGTTGGGGAATGAGCAGGCTGGCAGGGAATGCATCCCTCGGCGTTAGATTACCCCTGGACAAGGGAGAGGTGGTCGGGCGTCTGTGGGACCAGGTGGATAAATCCTTCGAACAGGCAGAGAAAATGATATGGCAGGGGTTCTGGATGAATCTCAAAACTGAGAGGGAAGTCCTGGAGAACTTTAAATCAGATGGCAGTTGGAATGATTAGCAGTATGACTCTTCACTGATTGTTGAACGAGGGAGCAGAGTGCATGTGGGGATGTCCTGAGTGCAGTGATGTCGGTTCTTAGCTCAACTCAACTCTGGGGGAGAAGGTTGTCAGAGTCTTGCGTAGAGCAAGATAAGTAGCTCGTTTTCTGGCAAGTGTGAAGCAATATCAAACTATCAAATCACACGAAGTGAATATCCGAAAGTATTATTCACACGCTTTATTTACGCGCTGCATTTATTATCGCACAAACATCGCACAATGGCAATCCATAGCAATCATTACGGCATGAACAATATCACTACAATACATAATAATACATGCAAGCAATAAACATCTCACTTAAAAGTCAAACTATTCAAGCGTTCGCACCAGTCTCCCACTGTCGTACAGGCTAGCTCTCAATGCAGATTCAAACACTCCTCGCATACCCATGCGACCTGTCCATTCAAACACCTAAACCCGCCTGCCAGTTCTGGCGTTCTACACGCTCACGTCAGCTGGTGTGACCCCTGCAAGGTTCACGGGGTGTACTGCTGACCAGCGGTCGTTTAAGCTTCGCTCAATTGCCGTGCCTGGCTGCTTATATGGGCGGCGTCGGCGACGCCGTATTCTCTCTGCAGTGTTTAACATCACTCAGGGTTGCGTGTTGTTATGTTGTCTGGCGTTGGTACAGACAACGCGTCGCAACCTCGGATGTGAGACCTTGACAAAGGTGTCAAGGAAACGCGCTGACTACCTATCTTTATTGCCACTTGAGTCGTTGATCATGAGCGCTTGCCTGCCAGCCCAATGGTCACGTGTTCGAATCCCATCAAGGCAGATTTTTACGCTTCAATCTGGGCTGTCAGGTAAATCCAGTCTATAATGGCTGCCAGAAACTGTCCTGGGAGGTCAAGTGCGGATAGAGCTATACAACCCCGGGGCTAGCACCATATACCCTGGACGACTCAGGCAACCTTTCTGTACCCTGACATTGGTCTTGTCGTACATGCAGTCCACCCCCCCCCCCCCCCCCTTTCCAATGTGTCTCCACCTTGGGGGGGGGGGGGGGCCCTTCAGTGACCCCAAGCTCTATGCCGACAGAAGTACAACTACATGTCGGACAGCTCTTGAGATAGGGACCAAACTAAGAGAGACACAACCTGCTGCTCTGCAGGTAGACTGAGGATAGCAGTTAAAAGGTCAAATCATGCGCATGAAGCCACTAATACTTGGTCCAGACACATACTCTAAGGCTTCCATCTGAGGGATATGGCTGAACGCCTCTAAGCCATTAACCCCTGAATGTGAGAGCCAGGCTGATACGCACGTACTGCAAAACGGAGGTGAGATGCTGAGCACACTACATGCTTAGTTCAGATACTTGTTCGAAGGCTCTCAGCTGGGGGATATGAGGGATCTCGCTCACTGACGCATGGAGGTAAGGTGCTGAGCCGGCAGCACATGTAGCCTACCTCGTGAGCGAGTATTAAAGGTAGAAAAAGTGCTCCAGTCGCACAAAATGGTTACGAAAAATATCTGATCGTGAAGCATTCGACCGTTCCAACTTGACAAGCTGCGATGTGGACGGCACCACAAAAGTGAGAGTCCCACAGATGCTAACCTGTCAAAAATGCACGCTAAAAGACGGATGTGTTGGCCTAAGGGTTTCGGCCCAAGGGTGCCTAACCAGACACACCACAATCACATCTGAAAAAACACTCCGGATGAACGCAAAGAAGAAGAAGTACATGCAGTCCTATCACCAGAGTAAATGCCACATCATTCAGTTGTGACACACTTTATGTGGCATCCCACGTTTACATTGGTGCAGCCGACTGGATAACCTTGATCCTTGTATAGGTGTGCAAGAGGTGAATGTCATGAAGCCCCTTGTTATAGGACATAATTATGCAACCACGTGTATACAACAATTTAGAAAATGCAATTAACAGGTTCATTTACTAGGCAATTTTATGTCCAGTAGTCTGCCACTGCTTTCTGACCAAAGTTAGCGTTGCACTACCCCACGTCAGTGGATCGGTAGTTTAAGCGTAATCACATTAAACCCCTCAACCACACTGACCTCTAATTCAATATGAATTCCCCTTTCGTTCAGTGGACATGACTTGTGGCAGGCAATTCATCTCGATCAAATGTCATTATCAAGGATGTTGTGGCATGACCATGCTTGCGATCTCTAACAGCATATGTCGGTTTGTGTGTTGACACCATTCCGTGTCATGAAAAATGATTGTCAAGAATATTTTCTCGCTGTCTTCCTCTGTCACTCATTCCCCGTATCGTTTTAGTTGTCACATTACATTCCAGCTTTCTTTTTCTCAGTACTGTATGGTCAGGTATGATCGTTGCTGTTACTACTACTACGACTGTAAAACAATGAGAGCCCATTTACAGAACTGATCAGCATTTAATACAGATCTGAAGGGGAACCAGAAGAAGCAAATAACATCTAGGACTGGCAAGTGATATTTCGCAGAAGCAAACGCTGTGGACCAAGATTAACACTGGGAGTCATGGTCGCAACCAAATTCACAGCATGATCGTAGACAAACAATTATAAATCGTTGATAAAGCGTAATTACGTTGACATCTCAGAAGTCTAAAGACCTATCTTGAGTTGATGGAAGAATCTTAGGTCTAGAGTAATTTTGGCGCTGGACGCTCAGCAACAGCCAATCACCGAGCCAAGGGCTATGAACTGGACATTGCAGACATCCAGAGATCTGTGTGGTCGGAAAGCAGCTGTTTATAGCGCTGTTAAGAAAAGTGAACTTCCACAATCTGGAAGATGTAACAAATGTCTTCTTTCTGTCAGAAATACAGAAATTCATTACTTAACCAAACTTTGACTTCTGTGAGTGGGCGGAGTTCCGACTTAACAACACAGACTGGCTGGCGGTTTTGATAGACGTTAGTTTGTTACAGTGTACTTCAAAATAACAGGCATATTAACTACACCCCACGGCTGTAACGAATGTGACTGGTCACAACAATTCACGTGGTAAATGTTCGTCTACAATGGATACATGTGAACATATGGTCATTTCCACCATCTGATGTCTCATCTGCTCGGTGTGTGGACCATCTACAATCATTTTCTCCTTTCTCTTTATTCCATTTCTGATCTTTGCACTCCATGCAACACAATCAGCAGCGATTTGCTTCCAAAGTGCAATATCAGCGCTTGTATCAATCATGTGCCACTTACACACTTCTTTGTACCGTGGAAGAGGCCAACTCCAAAATCTTTTACCCATCTGTAATTTACCAAAGCTGGTCTCCCTGGCGAAGGCGTTAACGACTTTCTCCATAATCCCGTATATCCACATGAGGAACACAGCTGCATGAGATTCGGCAGCGGATCGCATCGTGTTGGTTACTTACGTGGTATGTGAGCCAGTCGCTCAGAAAGCAATGGCAAACTACTGAGCGTAATCTTGCCAAGAACGTTAACAGCAGCTGAAAAATGCTGGTGTTGACTGCAACGTCCTATAAGAGATATGCAACTTTAAAAAAAAAAACAAATTCACCTAAAAAGATGTTCTTAGGTATTCTACCATCATCCACCCTCCTAGTGTGTCCTGTCCATCAAAGTTTACAAAGGCAGAGCATGGAGCAAACAACACAGAGAGATCTGTGATTAGTGGAATTATATTGTGAGGCGGTCGAGATAAAGGGATAGAAAACTCACGCCTTATACAAGAGACCCAGTCTAGAGAAAGAAAAGTCTCTCTGTCAACAGAGGCAGCTCAGCGGCTTTACATTTGATAGACAACTGATTCAGTGTCAGACAAAAGAAGGTTTGGACCAAACATGATACACAATCAAATGAACAAGTATAGTCAACATGATGAAGATGCTTACAGATCTACAGATTGATGGGAAAGACCTTAGACATGTAAACAAATGTATATTGGAAACAGCAACAGTACTCTAATTGTCCATCTTACAATAGGATAAGGCTTTTACCCTCCCACTTGTGCTCCTCCACCCGAAGCCGTTGGCAAAATGTGGGGTGTCGGGTTTGGTGAGCACCGCCCAACATTCGGCGCTAACAGAAAGCAGGTAGTGCCATCTACTGTCATATGGTATCTCAGCCATATCTGAACACATAAACAATATATTGTATGATTTCTTGCCTGTCATAATTCACTGCATCTCGTCAGAGTTATAAATCGTCTGAAGTGAATAAATATGAATACTTTGACTGAAATACTAAATACATTCACTGATATTGTCCAAAATATGGAGAATGTTATCCTTACGGTAGTCTAAAATTTAACAGGAAGTCTTTCTGCTTGCAAGGCAATGGCTGGAATTATCTAACTGATAATGCTTCGATATATTTGAGCAATCGATTATATTGTCCTTCGAACACAGTCTACGAAGTATGTTTTCTTGATTAAAAGTAAATGTTCTGTGATACCTGACTTCGATATTTTATTATTCGTCGAATGCACAGGGATTCCAGAAGATTGATGAACTCTCTGTTCCACCCACATGGGTGGTATATGTTCGGTTACTCGACATGTGATGAACTCTCTGTTCCACCCACATGGGTGGTATATGTTCGGTTACTCGACATGTGATGAACTCTCTGTTCCACCCACATGGGTGGTATATGTTCGGTTACTCGACATGTGATGAACTCTCTGTTCCACCCACATGGGTGGTATATGTTCGGTTACTCGACATGTGATGAACTCTCTGTTCCACCCACATGGGTGGTATATGTTCGGTTACTCGACATGTGATGAACTCTCTGTTCCACCCACATGGGTGGTATATGTTCGGTTACTCGACATGTGATGAACTCTCTGTTCCACCCACATGGGTGGTATATGTTCGGTTACTCGACATGTGATGAACTCTCTGTTCCACCCACATGGGTGGTATATGTTCGGTTACTCGACATGTGATGAACTCTCTGTTCCACCCACATGGGTGGTATATGTTCGGTTACTCGACATGTGATGAACTCTCTGTTCCACCCACATGGGTGGTATATGTTCGGTTACTCGACATGTGATGAACTCTCTGTTCCACCCACATGGGTGGTATATGTTCGGTTACTCGACATGTGATGAACTCTCTGTTCCACCCACATGGGTGGTATATGTTCGGTTACTCGACATGTGATGAACTCTCTGTTCCACCCACATGGGTGGTATATGTTCGGTTACTCGACATGTGATGAACTCTCTGTTCCACCCACATGGGTGGTATATGTTCGGTTACTCGACATGTGATGAAGTCTCTGTTCCTGTCTCTTATACACATCTGAACTCTCTGTTCCACCCACATGGGTGGTATATGTTCGGTTACTCGACATGTGATGAACTCTCTGTTCCACCCACATGGGTGGTATATGTTCGGTTACTCGACATGTGATGAACTCTCTGTTCCACCCACATGGGTGGTATATGTTCCGTTACTCGACATGCTAATTGTCTTACCGTTCTATTTATGTAAGTTGCTTGGCACTCACTGTGTAAATTACACTGGAATTAATAGACACAGTGTGATATGGTGCGTGCAGACAATGGTTCTTTCACAGATGGAGTAGATGTTTGAGTGGTTTTAATCTGATCATTGGTTCAGCAGCAAATAATGTTTGGTTTACTGCTGTTTTAAGTCAACCGAGTATTTGTTTCATTACATCGTCTCCTCGAAAGGTAAGCTGAAGAAACACTTGGAAGTTTGGGAACCGTTGATTCTGTGGGAGTAGGTTTGGGTGGCTGGCAGTGACGCTTGATGAAACTGGTTGGATATCCATTAGATTTCAGTCTTGTGAAGAAGGCCTAGTCCTTCCTTTAATGTGTCGTTGGAGCAAATCTTTCTAGCTCAATTAAATAGGATCCGAACCAATGAGATGTATAAGGTACATGTGAGCAAGTCGGTGAGAAAAATGAGATACAATATGTCAGATACAATAATAACATTAAGGAATAAAACAAAACCAATGGATTTCAGATAAAGCTGTATATTACAATATCACATGAATGAACAATGAGTAGATACATCATTGACACCCTGTATATAATAATAAATATAAGAATAATAAAAACAATGTTTATAGTGTCACCTTATTCAATGTTATTATTACAATTATTATAATAATATTGATTAATAATAATACAATTGATGTTAAACATTGAGTAAAATTAACAAAACAATAACAATATGGAATAAATTACATCAAAAGACCGTTATTTAGCAAACATCTAGAAAATTCTATACAGTATGTGTTTTGTGATGTCATAACCAAAACCAATCAACTTTTGACAGGACATAACTTAAACATAAACAATCAATATTTGACATAACTTTCTCAAAACAAACAATCAATATATAACATAACCTAACCCAATCAATATTTCACATGACATAACCTAAACATAACCAATCAACTTTTGACAGGACATAACCGAAATACAAACTATCAATATTTGACATGACTTTCTCAAAACATAACCAATCAATATTTGAAATGACAACCTAAACCAATCAATATTTGACATGGCATAACCTAAACCAATCAATATTTGACATGGCATAACCTAAACTAATCAATATTTGACATGGCATAACCTAAACCAATCAATATTTGACATGGCATAACCTATATCAATATTTGAAACGATTTAACCTAAACATAACCAATCCAATTTTGGCATGATGTAACCAATCAGGTTTTAACAATCCATTTAATGATACCTAAAACATCAATGTCAAACCTGGTCACTGACTGATCTCACCAGAGAACTCGTCACATGGGCGACGAAATGTTAGAGAAACAATTGCTAGGCTCCCCAGACAAGATCTCACCAGAGAACACTCGTCACATGGGAGACGAAATGTTAGAGAAACAATTCCTGGGCTCCCCAGGAGAGACAGAGCGGGATACAATAACACAAGATATATGATGAGCGTACCTTTATGCTTCATAAGGTAACAAATAAAGAAGTTTGGAAATGGAACCTGATCAACTACTAAAATATCACTACTGCCTATAGTACCTTGCAGTTTGGGGGGGGGGGGTGTTGAGTCTGAAGAATTAAGACTAGTGCAGCCGCAGTGAACAGTGCAGGTTAGGGTATTTCTTTTTCCCAACAGAAGAAAAGCCATCAGCTTACTGAAGATTCAAACCTGGTTCTTCTGAAGTAGAGCCCAGCATTCTAGTCACTTGGCCAGATGCTACTCTCATGAGGATCAACCACAGATAAGTGGGGACAAAAGGATCTTGAATAAGAGCCAGCGGAGGGGGAAGAAAACAATGGACAATCAACGTGAAGGTAACACTAAATAAACATGGATATGAGGCAGCCAAGGCGATACATCTGGCCTTAGAGCAGAAGCATCCTCCACAGGGAGCTAGACAACAGAATGGTTGATTGGTGGAGGAATCCTTAGCAAGAATTGAGTCTCCAGAGTCTGGTGCACTGATGTGCTCATCTCATCATCATTGTGTGCCCTGTTGGGTGGATCAACCGTTCACATCTCTCCACAGGTCTCGGTCGTTGGTGATCTGGATCAACTCTTTTGATGATATTCCTCCATGCCACTGTCTGTCCATCCAGCATAATTTCTTTTGATTTGCCTCTTTCCCGTTGATTTTTCCAGTTGTCACCATGTTCTCCAATACCTCTCTTCTCATCACATGGTCATGCACATCTAAGACCTGACAATGGATTGCAACAATCAGAGTGAGGTCAGTGTAAAGACTCTTTTCCTTACATGGTATCAAATTACCATCTGCATGGAAACTGTCACAGAGTTGTCTTCCCCCTGTCCAAGCAGTGAAACAGCACTGTTTGCAATCTCCATGCTGGAATGTCCCACCTGTCTAAGCAGTGAAACAGCACTGTATGCAATCTCCATGCTGGAATGTCCCACCTGTCTAAGCAGTGAAACAGCACTGTTTGCAATCTCCATGCTGGAATGTCCCACCTGTCTAAGCAGTGAAACAGCACTGTATGCAATCTCCATGCTGGAATGTCCCACCTGTCTAAGCAGTGAAACAGCACTGTTTGCAATCTCCATGCTGGAATGTCCCACCTGTCTAAGCAGTGAAACCCCGGGAAGGTTAACCCGGTCAACAAATGGCCGCAGAAGTCGGATGTGTCGGCTTAACGGCACAAGAACGCAGCTCTGCTGTAAACAGGCACAACGCCCGGGGGAAAAAAACCCGGATGGACGCAGAAGAAAAGCAGTGAAAGAGCACTGTATGCAATCTCCATGCTGGAATGTCCCATCTGCCTGGGTGTGAGCAGGACGGACAGGCAGGGATCAGAGATTGGTTTGTTGTTTTTTCAACAGATTGAATCAAGAACTGACATCACAGCACTTAGGACATTCCCATATGTGCTCCATCCTTATCTGCAACAGTCAGCAAAGAGTCCCGACAGTAACAGTACCAGTAGCAGTCTGATCCTGACCAAGTGTCTGTCTGCCCCCCTTGGAGACTCACCCTCTCCAAGCAGCAATGATCTACCCATTCTACTGCACTATACACATGATCCAAAAGGGCCCTCATCTGCTTTTTCACACACCAATGCCCCACCAAGGGGTGCATATCACTGCACTTCAAGCAACCAATGGGTTCTCAGTCTTTCTCAGCACATATGAACAGATATGCAGGCTACCTGTCCAAGCTTCCATTGTCCTGGACCACCTGTGCAATCTAGGGTTTGGATCACTGCATCTCACCCATGTAATCCAGCATGAAGATGGAAATAACAAAACATCTGACTATGAAATAACTTTTATTCCAACCTGATCACGGCTCCTGCGGACTTGTTCCGGCAATCTAAGGTCGGACAACTTAAGTTATACATTAATCATTAGAAACATTGAGGTTTATCAGGAGCAGTATCAAATGGAACGATGTTCAGATTATGCTTTTCCTGCTGGTCAAATAACATTGATGATTTACAACAAACAAAATATTGATGCTCTTTTGTTCTGGAAATGTTTTCATATTTCAAATTCATTGCTGGAATTAAACAGTGTAGAGAAGGGGTTGGTAACCTTTTTGTAGCATTGTGCCAGAGCAGCGTTGCAAAGTCACTTGGCATGCCAACTGACGTCCATGATTGTATAATTCATATATGTTTGTCTAAAAGTCTTGAAAAGAGCATATTTCAGGTTTTGCCTTTTTTATGTGGTCATTTTAACAACGCTGGTTCCAAACTGGTGTTATAGCTGGTGAGTGCAAAGCTGGGGGTGAGCACCCGATCTTGCAAAATATCCCCCATAGCTTGTGCATTCATGACATCTGGCAGCAAAATCCTGGCCTTCACGTGGTAGTTCTATTTTATACCTGATCAAAACTGATCAGGCCTGACAAAACAGTTCACAGTAATTCACATTAAGATGACACATCACTGATACAGAGATAATGACAAAACAAGATGAATATTTAATATCTTTATCATCAAATGTTTATACTTGGAGATAAAAAGTGACATCACAACTACACACAAAATGCTCTGCATGATTTGGTCCTTCAATGTTAATTAAGGCATAAAACATGTGTAACAATTGCCTTCTTTTTCTTTCTTGGTCACATTCATACCTCAACATTCACACCCCCACATTCACACATCCACATTAACTTTAAAAATGTTGCATGACCTCAACCCCAGGTTGAATGTCTAGGCAAGTTTGTGTCCAGTAGTTTGCCACTGCTTTCTGAATGGGAAGTCAACGCTGCAGTCCGACTGACAGGGGTTGGGGTTGGTCCCCCTACCCTGCCTTCAGTGCATCAGAGGTTTAAGCCCAAGTGCATCAAGCCCCACAGCCACACAGACTGCCATATACTAGTTCTAATAAAAGCAGCCGTTAGCAGGTTGGCGACACTCCCGTACAGTTTTTGATGGAATGAAGTTCGCTGATGCAAACACCAGGAGTCCAGAATACATTTCATCAACACTTATTGTTTAGCTGTAACATATTAATATTAAACAATTAATTTTATGAGGCAATAAAGCAGATATGAACACATTTATAACATATTACTTCCAGGAATTAAACTGGCTGAAGTGCCTCAGAAAGATATTACTTGCAGGAATTAACTGGCCGTGTCCTCAGAAAGACACCCCGATGCTATCACTAGAAGTATCATGGGCTCCAGAAGAGATTCTGACACCATCACTAGAACTGTCATAGCTTAGATTCAATAGATCCTGACATCTTCAACAGAGCTGTCATAGCTTGGATGTAATAGATCCTGACATTATCAATAGAACTGTCATAGCTTGGATGTAATAGATCCTGACATCATCACTAGAACTGTCATAGCTTAGATTCAATAGATCCTGACATCTTCAACAGAGCTGTCATAGCTTGGATGTAATAGATCCTGACATTATCAACATAACTGTCATAGCTTGGATGTAATGGATCCTGACATCATCACTAGAACTGTCATAGCATGGACCAGAAAAGATATCCTGACACCATTACTAGAACTGTCATAGCTTGGACCAGAAAAGATATCCTGACACCATTACTAGAACTGTCATAGCTTGGACTGGAGAGATACTGACACCATTACTAAAACTGTCATAGCTTGGACTTGAGAGATCCTGACACCGTTACTAAAACTGTCATAGCTTGGACTTGAGAGATCCTGACACCATTGCTAGAATTGTCATGGCATGTTTCAGAATGGTGGCAAAGGAGAAGCCAGTCAAAATTAACATGATAAAAATATGTGAAGGTTGAGATAATGAAACTCAAGGATATCCATGGCAGTTAACTGTTGACTGAAGCAGTCTATTTCTGTCTACTGGATGCCATTGATTGTTTTGTGATTCTAGGACTCAAGGACAATAAAAAGACAAATTAATGACCAAAAGTTACAGATGTTAAAAATAAATATTAACAAACTACAACTAAATATTTATTCCCAGTAGAGGTCCTCTTTCCGTAAAGTCCGTTGTATTTTTTTAACATCTTTGAGAACTGACAAGGCTTGATTTGCAGGAGTTTTACTGTCTTTTGTTCTGCTGCAGACGTGAGATCTGGAGTTGCTGTTCCTGTTATTAACACCGGTGCTATGTTGTGGAATGCTGGTGGCTGTGTGCGTCTGCTTTGATCTTGGTAATGAGGATCGTTGAGCTTGTGAAGCAGCTTGCATCTGCAGAAACAAACATACCATTATCATCATCAACTGCTTGCCGATTAGCGTGGGCAATCATGCTTTTCCACGTCTTGCCGTCTCCAACAGCATGTATCAATTTGTGTGATGAAATTCTTCGTGCCGTGACACAAAACTGTCAAGAATTTTCTTTCAGTTGTCTGCCTCTATCTTTCTTTCCACAAATCTTCGGAGTTGTTACAGAAACATAAGTACAACAATTGTCTTCCTCTATTTTCCTTTGCACAAATCTTCTGAGTTGTTACAGAAACATAAGTACAACAATTGTTTTCCTCTATCTTCCTTTGCACAAATCTTCTGAGTTGTTACAGAAACATAAGTACAACAATTGTCTTCCTCTATCTTCCTTTGCACAAATCTTCGGAGTTGTTACAGAAACATAAGTACAACAATTGTTTCAAAACACCTATCATTCATGCTCTTTATGAGACATTATGATAAGGGCATTGGATTACTGACATCGTAGCTCAGGCTCAATTGATTCCTGTGATGGTAGAGTGGAAGGAAAGCTCTGCAGCAGTCCCCACAGGGGTAGTACTTTGGTACCGGGCTGAGAGGTCAGTCTCTACATCAGCCTCACCCTAGTAGATGCAAGCCATGTTCTGGGCTCAGGCGACCTAAACATCAACACACCAGACTCCAGCAAGAGAACTCAGTCTTCTTCTTCTTGGCTCCTCTTTCCAGGGAAGTGTGTCACATCTTGTTGTGTACCTCAAACGTCAGCATGTCCAACTTCGGAATACATTTGTGTCCGGTTGACTTCTTCTAGACGGATTCCATCCAAGTTAATGGGCTCTGTCCACCAATGTGTTCTTTCTCAACAATGTTGCTAGGGCAGCTGCCTTATGACCTACTTTTTGCAATTTCCAACTGATGTGGGATTTTTAATGTGCACATATCACACACGAAACTCCCTGATTTTAGCCCTTATCAGAACAGCTAGGTCTCTGATCTTATTACCCATGATTAAGCAGTGCCATCTTATTAATGAAGGTTGATTGTAATGTATCTTTACAGTGCATTCATATAGGCTTCTGTCTGTCCATCTTTTGATGTTGTTCACTCACCGGCTCTGTGGCGAAGGGCGTACAAAGACAGTTCGTAATTCCACATTCCAAACACAAGCTGTGGACGATTTGGAAGCAGACCTTCTTGCTTTGGTTTTCATACAATGGTATGAGTGCCGGTCATTCAGAAAGCAATGGCAAGCTACTGAACTTAAACTTGCCAAGAAATCACAAACAGCCAAACAATGCTGTGGTTGAGTGCGACGTCCTGTAAAGGATTTGCAACTAACTAACCTATATGTAACACTGTCTTTCTCTTGTATGCTTCCCCGCCACTTTTCCCTTCACCACATCCTTTAGCAAGGAGCTGTGTCTTTTTAGACGGTCAGTCATATTCTAACTACTTATGCTGTCACACAAACCTTGAGCTGATTTTGTCAATTTTCTAGTAATTTATAATGTCACACAAACTTTGTTTTGATGTCATATTCTAGTTATTTATAATGTCACATAAACCTTGTGCTGATGTTGTCACATTCTAGTAATTTATAATGTCACGCATACCTTGCTTTGATGTTATCATATTCTAACTACTTATAATGTTACATAAACCTTGGCTGTTGTCATATCCTAGCTACTTATAACGTCACACAAACCGTGTGCTGATGCTGTCATATTCAAGTTACTTATAATGTCACACAAACCATGTGCTGATGCTGTCATATTCAAGTTACTTATAATGACACACAAACCGTGTGCTGATGCTGTCATATCCTAGCTACTTATAACGTCACACAGACCGTATGCTAATGTTATCATGTTCTAGTTACTTATAATGTCACACAAACCTTGTTTTGATACTGTCGAATTCTGGTGATTTGTTGACCTTTAACCTCCATGCTTGAGGACAGCATGTCCAGCTCCTGCTCCAGTTTTTCCCTGACCTGACCATCACGAGCTGCGTGCATCTGGCTCAGGACTGCCTGGTGCTGGCTGCAAAAACAAAACACAACGCAAGCTGTAGATTTCTTCTTTCCCCCACTGGAGCATAGGCCCTCAGGCAACTCTCTCCAAGCTTTCCTAGTCCCAGATATCACATGTAGCTCTGTCCATGCCCTGCCCATTTGTATCCACTTCTCTTCTCTGTATTGTTCGGTATTCCTCTGTTTCTTTGCCCCTGTGGATTCCAAACAAAGGACTTCCTAGTTATACTATTCTCATGTTTTCTCCTTGTATCTCGTATCCATGACCAGCAGTTTTTCTTCATCTCTTGGTTTACTGGTATTTGTCTAGTTCCCTTCTTGAGCGTCACATTATTAATTATGTCATACAATTTTCCCCTCTAGTTTGCACAGCCACAATTAGTGAATGTTTGTAGTTTATGTGTAATCATTTAGTTGTTCTCCGTGTTTCTCATCCACACAGTAGAACTGGATTGAATATCAGAGTTCACACTCATGATTATCGTCACATTAATGGTAATACAGATCCAGGTGATATATCACATAACAGGATAGATGAGTGTTGTGTTGTCTAGAATTATTTTAGCGGGGGACATACTGAGATAGTGTTGAAACAGTCTGTGCTTGTATGTTTACAAGATGATGGTCTCTTTGATTTGCTGTGGAAGATTGTTTCAGTTGAGCTGCATTGTAGATCAAGCTTGTTTGCATAATTCTATCCTGGGCTTGGGTGCATGTAATATGTTGGATCGCTCAAAGTTATTAGCACGGCAGTTTATGTTCTTCTTCAATATAGAAGGGAGATGTTAAGATCAGAGACTAGACTGCTTGCTCTGAGGCTGAGCCAGTGGAGTGATTGACTCTTAGGTTGAACCAAGTGGAGTGACTGTCTGTTTAGATTGAGCCAAGTAGAGTGACTGTCTGTTTAGGTTGAGCCAAGTGGAGTGATTGACTCTTAGGTTGGGCCAAGTGGAATGATTGACTCTTAGGTTGAGCCAAGTGGAGTGACTGTCTGTTTAGATTGAGCCAAGTAGAGTGACTGTCTGTTTAGGCTGAGCCAAGTGGAGTGATTGACTCTTAGGTTGAGCCAAGTGGAGTGATTGACTCTTAGGTTGAGCCAAGAGAAGTGACTGTTTAGGTTGAGCCAAGTTCTACAACAATACAAGACAATAAACATCAGATAATTTGTATCTTACTGACCTACTCAATCATATCTTACTGACCTACTCAATCATATCTTACTGACCTACTCAATCATATCTTACTGACCTACTCAATCATATCTTACTGACCTACTCAATCATATCTTACTGACCTACTCAATCATATCTTACTGACCTACTCAACCATATCTTACTGACATAATCATATCTTACTGACGTACTCAACTGTATCTTACTGACCTACTCAACTGTATCTTTCTGACCTACTCAACGAATGAACGAACGAATGAACGAACTTTATTTTCAAAGGGTTAAGAATTGGGCACGCAGGCCCGTCTAACATTCTGCCCTTCTATCACTCTCTTTCATACATTATTTCATTCACACATCATTCAAGGCTAACAGAGAACAGCAACAATATAAAAGATATGCATTATAAAGGCATGGGCAAAATGCAAACATCAAAACTACACGATACAGTAAAATTAGATAATGGTCTGACACTTGTTATTAGCCATGTGGAATATACTGGCCTACCAAAAGGGGACTGGCTGTTATACTAGGGTTTTGTTATTATTATTATTATCTCTATTATTAAGGGGGAAGATAATCCGTACTGAGATAGTGTTCGAGTAATTTGCGATTATATGAATAGGGATTGGTGATGTCTTTGATTTCTTGTGGAAGATTGTTCCACAGCTGAGCTGCAGAGTACGTTAAGCTTGTTTTGTATAAGTCAATCCTAGGCTTTGGAATGTGTAATATATTTAAACGTTTACTGTGTCTAGCATTATATTTAAACAATGGCCAAAGGTAATTTGGGGCATTCCGATGCAGGATTTTGTGAATTAGTTTAGCTTTATTGAAAAGCAGGCGTTTGCGGAGTGGTAGTAACTGAAGGCGTTTATACAGGCTAGGATTGTCAGATAAACGTTTGTTATAAATTAGACTCATGGCCCGTTTCTGGAGTGAGTAAAGTCGCTTGGTGTTTGAATTAGAACAACCGTCCCAGATTGTAGAGCAGTAGTCAAAGTGTGTCTGTATATGAGAAGTATAGAATAGTTTCCTTGTGTCCTCATCAAGGAAGTTTTTAATTTTGGCGAGTTGGTAGACTTTTTTCGCTGTTTGTTTAATAACTTGAACGTGGGAATTAAAGGTTAGGTTTCTATCAATGATTATGCCTAATGTTTTGTGCTCAATTACACTTTCTACTGGCATGTTATCGATGTGAAGTTGAAGTGATGTGTGTGAGCTTAGAGTTTGAAGTCTTTGTCTGGTTGTTAGTAACATTGATTTTGTTTTAGTGATGTTAATTTGCATACGGTTTGAATAGCTCCACCTAACTACATTATTTAATTCTTGTTGTAAAGACGACTCCAATAAAATACAGTTTTCAGCATTTGTGTACACTGTACAGTCGTCTGCAAATAGATCGCAGGACGACGAAAGATGCAAAGGTAGATCGTTAATATATATGGCAAACAATAGAGGGCCAAGAATAGAGCCTTGCGGTACTCCAATATTGAAGGTAGTGGTATGAGACAGACATTTATTATGTGATACTACTAGCTTTCTGTTTGATAGAAAAGAGGATATTAGAGTGACTACATTAGGGCCAATTTTCATTGTCTCAAGTTTTTTAATTAAAATAACATGGTCTATCATATCAAATGCTTTCTTGAAATCAATAAACACAGTTCCACATAGACTGTTGTTGTTTATATTCTGGTGCCAATTTTCTATCATGTTTGTTAGGGCCGTATGGCAAGAATATTTTGGTCGAAATCCTGATTGGTTGTCAACAATAAGCTTGTTGCGAACTAAATACTGTAATGTTACTTTATGGATGTGTTTTTCTAGTGGCTTAGATAGTGATGATAGTAAGGAAATGGGTCTGTAATTGTTCGGGAGATCATTGTCCAATGAACCAGATTTAAGAAGAGGGTACACTTTAGCGATTTTGAGAGCTGATGGAAAGTGGCCTTTGGTGAGACACTGATTATATACATACGTTAGTGATATACAGATCACTGGCGCAGCACAATGGAGAATCCGGTTGCTGATTCCATCTAACCCAGATGAGGTTGTGTTTTTAGGTTCCTGAGGTAAGTGAATACCTCAGTGATTGTCATTAGCGGTATGTCGGAAAGAATATCGCCGGAGCATCTATTCTCGCAAAACGATGACAGTAAAGATAAGTTGCAAGGAGAATTAGGTATTGAAGCCTTCAACTGGTCTATGTCAGTTTGTAACTGTATCTTACTGACCTACTCAATTGTATCTTACTGACCTACTCAATTGTATCTTTACTGACCTACTCAATTGCATCTTACTGACCTACTCAATTATATCTTACTGACTACTCAATCGTATCTTACTGACCTACTCAATCGTATCTTACTGACCTGCTCAACTGGTCAATTCAATCATATCTTACTGACCTACACAATCATATCTTACTTATCTACTCAATCATATCTTACCGACCTACTCAATCGTATCTTACTGACCTACTCAAATGTCCAAACTCATCCTGCAACTGGTCGAGGAGATCACTTAAAACCTTCTTGATATCGCCATTACTTGGCCCCATAGGGCATGTGTGGCCTGACCTCTGGCAGTCCTCACGTGCACAGATCTGGGAGCAGAGGGCGGGGTTGTGCAGCTTCAGCAGGGCCAGGACGTTCTGGACATTAGCACCGAGGGAGTGGCTCGGACCTGTCGACTGACACATATAGAACAAATACTGATTATTAACCCATACACTACTTCACTGTTAACCCATACACTACTTCACTGTTGTTTTAGTGTGGAGGAAACTGTTTTGGTGGAACCAAAATTATGTCAGCACGATACTGTGCTACCTGGGTGTTGAGCTCAACTGTGGCTAACATCTGTCTTCACTACCATAGCAGATCATGCTACAGACGATAACACACACAAAACATAACAAAGCTGATAGGTTTATTTTAAAACATTTTTTTAAAAACAAGTCAAAGACCCTGTTACAAATCTGAAGGTGCACTAGGTATATGGGCTACACCCACTTTTGTATGGACCAATCGGCTCTGGACGGCTGATGTGGTTTTAGTGTCATATGGGCTGTCTTTACTTCCCAAGACATTCGGTATCCATGTTAAGCTGGATTGACCAGGTCCATTTTTTAAAATTGTAATCTGCCCAGATGCAGATAGAACCTGTGGTGTTTGTCCATCAAGTATGATGATGACTTGACAGTATGGAGCCGTGAATTCTAAGATGGCTGACAAGGCCTATTTTGGCTTCTAAATGTTCTTTGACAATGTGGGCAAAGAATGCTTAACATTCCAGAATGAGGATATCCTGTGGTGTGTTTTTTTTAAAAATCAAAAGTCTTTTGTTTTCACAGCTGTCACAGTCCTGTTTGCTTCACAAGTTATTACACCCTTGCGTATTGATGTACACCATGAAATTTGGTCTTTGGCAGCAGTCTCCCATGTGTCGAGATTAATCCCAAAAGATTTGAGCGATAACTTCAGAGTGTCTTTCTCTAGCCACCTTGGGAGCATTTACCACAACGCAATTCACCGTAAAAAAATGTATTTAGGGAGCCGGTGATCTGGCATGCAAGTTAAGTGACCAGCCCAGCAAATCTGATTCTTCATTAGTAGAGTGTGGATACTGGGCATGGATGCTCTTTCTGGACTTCAGTGTCTGGGATCTTACCTCGCCATTTGATCTTCAGTAGCTTCCTAAGGTAGACTGTGTGGAAGTGGTTTAATTTCCCAGTGAAAGTCAGCATGGCCGAATGGATAAGAACATGTGTGTTCTTAAACATCCAGTGTGCTGAAGCCGAGGCAAGGGGTTCAACCCCTTAATGTTGACCTATTGTTCTTAACTTGGAAACATAAATTACAAGTACCTCTGAAGTCGGAGTGGGTTCACCTGTTGTCAAGGGACACTTCTAATAGGGAAAGCCAATCCAAACGCAAAATTCAGTCCAACACTACTAAAAAGTAGTGTGTGCGGACTACTCTTGGGTTCAAAGTGAGCGAGCACACACACACACAAATTTCCTAGTGTGTCACTGGTAAACAGTCCAGGTTTCACAAGCATATAGCAGTGTGGATAATACAACTGCTTTGTTGACTTTCAGCTTTGTTTGCAGGCTTATTCCATTTCTGTCCCATACATTCTTGTACAGTAGAATCTATGACCACCAGACCGGCAGGTGAGCAATTGCAGCTCCCGAAACATTTAGCACAAACTCACATAAGACAAAGTGTCATTGTATATAAATATATCATGCAACAACAGCACACTGCCTTCCACCAGATTCTGAACCTGGGGTAAGAAGGAGAAGACCATGAATGACTTGTTACTATTTAAAGATCATAAATTGCTTTAAAGAGATTGTATATTCTTGAAGCTGGTCTCCATGGCGATGGCGTTGTGGACACAATTTATAATGCCATTTACCCCCAGGTCACCCTATGAAGAAAGATCTGAAAACTTAGCTATGGGGCAGTTGACAAGAAGCAGTTTTATCCACCAGGCCAAACAACTCTGCAGAGAAACCACCAATCTGCCCACAGTTGGTATCCCCCTGGAAACTATTCCAGAGCGAACTCCATGGAAAGATGAATGTAGTCTAGCATTGCAAATCCAGACAAAAGTGAGAGGAGTATTTGACAAGGAAGAACAGAACAGTGTGCAGTTCAGAACAGCCACTCTCAGCTTCCTTGATGAAGAACACCCATAGGACCTCTGGATCCGCGTCTACACAGATGGTGCCACATAGCGATGGCAGATACACATCATGCGGAGAAAATAAAAGGAAAAACCCAAGTGTATAGTAAAGTAGATGGTGCATAAAGAACCAGGGAAACGGGATGCGTCACGGAATGTGAACCTGACAACCAGAGATACGCTGTGACTTTCATCAAGCAGATCGGTTGTGTTTCTAAGTTCAAGGACTAAGGCGGCTTCTGAAGAGATAGAAGGCTGGCAGTGGGATCATTCAAGGATGTGGATAGCCTATGACATATTTGGAAAAGCGCCATGGATTTTCTAAAGACGGGAAAACGCTAGACGACAGATTCAGATGAGAACGACAGAGAGGACGAATTGGAAGAACACAAGGGAGAATGAAGGTTACTGAATGTTCGTAGGGAAAAGGCGGAGCTGGATATCAGATATCAAGGTTAGTGTAATATAGGAATTAGGCCCTTCTCGGCGGCACGAGAAACTAATTTAACTGCTAACTAATATATGTGACGGTCTTGCAAATTCCAGATTAAAAACGGATATTAATTTTTCCTCGAGCGCCGACATTGTAATTGATTCCCGTTCGCCAGTCATGTTCTTTACAAGTTGATTTTCACCGTTTCATTAATGAGCCACGTGCCTTATTGTTAGTAAATCCAATTAGAAGTATCATGGCTTTACACTGAAGAAAGGAGGACTAACATGTTGGCAGATGGATCAGCACAAAATGCAGTTCAAAATGGAGGAGCGGGAGTGTACATAGAATACCCAAATAATACTAGGGACACAGCTAGAGTTCCAACAGGAAAGTACTGCCATAACTATGATGCCGAAATTGAGGCAATCAAGATAGCAACAGAGAAATTACTAAATACCAGCCATGGTATACAACCTGTGGTGCTATTTACAGATGCAAAATCAGTACTTGAGGCGCTCTTGCCTGGGAAGTTGTCAGTACTAAGGATACTATTTTCTTAACTTAGCAGTCAGCATAAGGTCACCATACAATGGATACCATCCCACTGTGGAATACCTGGAGTTGATCGACTGACTAAGGAAGGAGCAAAAGAAGAACAGCCTGATATGCTCATTACATACCACCAAAAGAAAAGAATGATCAAATCAGTCAGAAAGCCACCAAAATCTGCTCAAGATGACTACCACATTATGGACAGACCAGAACAAGTCATTATTCTGCGCCTCAGAACAGGACCACAATAGATTACGCAACCATATGTATACAAAATTCAAGATTGTTGAATCAGCCATGTGCACATGTGGATTGGCCTCGCAGACAGCAGAGCACATACTCCAAGACTGCCCAAATTACAACATGTCTAGGCAAACCTTCTGGCCTAGAGAGACGACAGTGGAAGATAAACTCTATGGACCGCTGTGTGAACTAAAAAAGACAGTTAAATTCATACAAGAGACAACATTGCAGTTATAGACATATTTCAAGCGAACGAAAGAAGAAGAAGAAGCCACACAGCAGTGACCGATTTGGCAGAAGACCATGTCGTGCTGGTTTTAACGTGTTGGTATGGGAGCTGGTCATTCAGAAACCAATGGCAAACTACTGAACGTAAAACTTGCCAAGACATCAACAACGGCAGTAAAATGCTGGTGTTGACTGCAACATCCTGTAAAGGATATGCAACTATATATTCTTGAAGTTTACCTTACCCACAAAACATGTGGTGTGACATCAGGAAATTCCCATTCCTGAAAGTGGATCCCAGAGAATACAGTTTGAGAACAGCTAGTGTTAACTGAGAGTCTTCCCTTTCCTTCAGAACCTGTTAGGTTCTTTGTTTAACTATTGTCCATATGGGATAATGGACCATCATAATAACCTCATCATTCCCTTAGCCTCTATTTATTGGTGTTACCATCTTTAAATGGGTTGAATACTCTTCTTATTATTTGTACTTGTTTGTTGACACCTAAACATTTTGTTTCACTGAGACTGACAGCTTTATGTTGTATCTTTTTCATCTTGTAAAAAGCTGCTTTTGTATTGGCAATTAATTTAAACTTAAAGCTGCACACTGAAATTCACAAAATAAATAATATTCATTGAATAGAAAAAAAAGTTCTGTATTTACCTTTCCTGCCACAAATGGAATATCAGCCAAATTGAGCCGATAGTGTCTCATAGGGTCTGATCTACTAGTGCTTGGTGGATGTTTAAGTGACACAGACCTCTTCTTTTTCTTTGTGGATTTCCTCATTTTCCAAACTTGTGTCACTGGAGGCTCAGTGTCTGTTGTCTGCGGTGATGAAGGTGGAGATGGAATGTGCTTGCCATGCGTCACAGACTCCAGCTGCAACATGAACAGTAACAACATTTTAGTTCTTGTTAATGATGGCTTCTTGCATTGTTTCTATCACTGGAGATCAAGTTTAATCTGACAGGAATCACCTACGAGAGAGTAACACTGGGGAAGGGTTGTGATTTTACAGGAACATCTAGCTGTTACTTTCACTGAAGATGCTTTGTAATCTCTTACAAATAATCCAAAAGATACCATCAATATGGCGGGTGTAATATTATTGATACATCTAGAACATACTAGGTCTGTTTAAAAAATATCCTAGCATATCCAACTTCATCCTGAAATTTTGACTAGCATATCCAACTTCATCCTGACATTTTTACTAGCACATCCAACTTCATCCTGACATTTTGACCAGCATATCCAACTTCATCCTGATATTTTGACCAGCATATCCAACTTCATCCTGACATTTTGACCAGCATAACCAACTTCATCCTGACATTTATTATTTGGTTCCCCCTTCTTGGGTAGTTGTGTTGGGCATTTTACTGTCTCAATGTAGCAATATCTGTGTCAATTTTGTCTGCAGGTTACCCCCATCTAGTACATCCAGAACAGCTGCATTTGGCCTCCAAGGGAAGGCAGGGGCAATATTCCCAGCCTCTCCGAGTCTTTCATTAATGCAAAGCTGACACAAGATGCTCTGATTTAATTATTAGCCCAGACAAGGAAGTGTCACACCTTGCACAAGGCTGCTTAGCATCATCAATTCCAGACTCTTGTCTTCTGTTCATTACAGGCTGTGCCTTTAGGAAATATTTGGATCAGCCTGTGCATTTGCTGGGACTGATGACAAGAGCAGTTTGATTTCTCAGTGTGGTCTGACAGCTCACATAGAAAGATTTGCTTTTTCTGTCCAATACCAGGGTCTTGGTGAGGGCTTCTGCACTGGAGGTCACAGAAATCAGTGTGTTTCTAGCAGAACATTTGCTTGGATGGATTTGAATGGATTTGCTTTAGGCAAATACCTTGTGTGCCACACAAGTATTGGGCAGCATGGAATTATCACCTTACAAATACCTTGTGCCACACAGAATAGAATCAACAGGGTAGAATTCTCACCTCACAAGTGTCTTGCAAGCCACACAGAAAAGTGTTGGCAGGGTGTAATTCTCGCATCAGAAATTTGCAACAACTTGTTCTGTTATCATCATCTAATCTGTATATGTGTTAGCCAGTAACTGGTGTCAACAGTATTACCATACATAAACAAACCTGAGCCATTCTCTCTTGAAATGTTTCTCTGTGTTCCTTTTCCTCCTGAAGCATTTGTTCCAGAACCTTGATCTTGGACTACAACAGACAAATGTGTAGGTGTCATTCACAAATCTTGGACTTCAACAGATAAATGTGCAAGTGTCATTCACAAATCGTAGACTACAATAGACAAATGTGCAAGTGTCATTCACAAATCTTGGACTACAACAGATAAATGTGCAAGTGTATTCACAAATCTTGGACTACAACAGACAAATGTGCAAGTGTATTCACAAATCTTGGACTACAACAGATAAATGTGCAAGTGTCATTCACAAATCTTGGACTATAACAGACAAATGTGCAAGTGTCATTCACAAATCACTAATTTCTCTAGAATACTACTGCTTGTATCTTGTTCGAACACTACCTGTGACTATGTTTAAATTGTTTCAGCTTAAGCATTATTCATGCATTCATTTCAGATGATATATAACTTTGCAGTATGCACCTGATGACATGCAGCAAAATATGCCAGGCAATAAATCATGCAACATATTGTGTGTGGCTTCTGTGATTATAGACGATAGTTTGTTATATTGTGTTTTAAAAACGGCATAATAACTACAACCCATGGCAGTAGCATCCTTTGTGTAGTAATACATTATGATAAAATAAATACTGCAATGATAACTGTTACTGGATACAAGAATAGGCATCATCTCATTTAAAACATTCCCACACATCACCCATCCCCCTCGTAAATAGCCACCAAAGAGTTTCCATGCTGATTATTTGATTACAATTTGATCAAAAGTCCACCTAGTTTTCCCTTTACACATTGAGTATCATCCAGAACTAGCCACTCCCTTCTGAACCAGTCTTTCCAGATATGGATACTCTGTCTGTTCAGCTGCACTGTCCACCTGATTCCAGAGAGTTTTCCCCACATCATCTTTATCATAAAGCAGCTCTCCACCCAGAGGGGCGGCAGCAGCCAGTCTTTCAGCCTGTTCATGGCCACACACACCTGCACACCCTGAGCAGAACATCCACAATATGCTCGCAATCTCAGTCCTCCCTGGAACCTTTGTATTTGTTTGTTCTGTGTCCATGAAATACAACATATTCTTCTGTATATGTACATCTCCAGGGCCTCTATTCAACTTTCTAATTAATTGCTTGTTCATTGTCCAGCCTTCTGTGATATATGTGAGTTTTGAATATACATAACATTTGACAACATTCATTTTTAATGCATTGTTAATCTCTCTAGATGTTAATGCTGATTTCATGCTGATGAAAGCATTTTTGGCCATTCCTATTCTGTTTGATTTCTGTTTCACTTCTGCCATCATCTGTTATTACATGTCCAAGATAGGAGAAAGCCTACACTGTGAGTCCATTACAAAAACAACTTGCTTGGCCACTATTATGGATCCATCCATCCATCATGTGCCATGCCGATAAGCATGGGCGGTCATGTTCTGCCATCTCACTCGATCACCAGAGTCGTGGATCAGCTCCGTGTTTCTGTCTCGGCCATGCCACGTGGCCAAGCCATTCAGTATTTACTTCTCTGTTCTATTATGGACACATAATATAATTCATATTAAACATAAAGGCAAATACACAAATAAAATGTATGTCACTTAAAAGACATTCAGATAAATATGTGAATAAAGACATTTACTTCAGCCAGTGTCTGAGTCAGAATGAGCCTCCGCTGGTCCCTTTCAAGTTCATTGAGCCTCTCTTTGTGAGATCTAATGTCGACATCAATCAAGTCCTGCTGCTGCAGTTTTCTCATCTGCTCTAGTAACTCCCTCTGATTCTGCTCGGAGTTATTGACCATCTTCCTCATCTGCTCAAGCTGTTTTTCTAAACACCGGCACCGATGTTCCGCAGATGATATTTGTCCTTCGAGCTCTGAAAGAAAATGATGAAAACTAATGCAAGAATAGGAATACTCTGGTCTATTTAATTGCAATGACATAAATTAAATATTGCTACACTTTGTGGAAATGGTTAATTGGTTGGTTGGAGTGTCAGACATCTGAGCCTTGAAATGAAGTTGCATCTATTGAGTGAGGTTGTTGTAGACAATTTCATCCAGTCTTCAAGTGTAGATGGTTATATCTGTAATTTCTGATTGGCTTCAGTTGTACATAGATTGATTTTAGTTGTACATGGCTTCAGTTGTACATGGCTTCAGTTGTACATGGCTTCAGTTGTACATTGCTTCAGTTGTACATAGCTTCAGTTGTACATAGCTTCAGTTGTACATAGCTTCAGTTGTACATGGCTTCAGTTGTACATGGCTTCAGTTGTACATGGCTTCAGTTGTACATGGCTTCAGTTGTACATGGCTTCAGTTGTACATGGCTTCAGTTGTACATGGCTTCAGTTGTACATGGCTTCAGTTGTACATGGCTTCAGTTGTACATGGCTTCAGTTGTACATGGCTTCAGTTGTACATGGCTTCAGTTGTACATAGCTTCAGTTGTACATGGCTTCAGTTGTACATGGCTTCAGTTGTACATGGCTTCAGTTGTACATAGCTTCAGTTGTACATGGCTTCAGTTGTACATAGCTTCAGTTGTACATGGCTTCAGTTGTACATAGCTTCAGTTGTACATGGCTTCAGTTGTACATAGCTTCAGTTGTACATGGCTTCAGTTGTACATAGCTTCAGTTGTACATAGCTTCAGTTGTACATAGCTTCAGTTGTACATAGCTTCAGTTGTACATAGCTTCAGTTGTACATAGCTTCAGTTGTACATAGCTTCAGTTGTACATAGCTTCAGTTGTACATGGCTTCAGTTGTACATGGCTTCAGTTGTACATGGCTTCAGTTGTACATAGCTTCAGTTGTACATAGCTTCAGTTGTACATAGCTTCAGTTGTACATAGCTTCAGTTGTACATAGCTTCAGTTGTACATAGCTTCAGTTGTACATAGCTTCAGTTGTACATAGCTTCAGTTGTACATTAGCTTCAGTTGTACATAGCTTCAGTTGTACATAGCTTCAGTTGTACATAGCTTCAGTTGTACATAGCTTCAGTTGTACATAGCTTCAGTTGTACATTAGCTTCAGTTGTACATAGCTTCAGTTGTACATTACTTCAGTTGTACATGGCTTCAGTTGTACATAGCTTCAGCTGTACATGGCTTCAGTTGTACATGACTTCAGTTGTACATGACTTCAGTTGTACATGACTTCAGTTGTACATGACTTCAGTTGTACATGACTTCAGTTGTACATGACTTCAGTTGTACATGACTTCAGTTGTACATGGCTTCAGTTGTACATGGCTTCAGTTGTACATGACTTCAGTTGTACATGACTTCAGTTGTACATGACTTCAGTTGTACATGACTTCAGTTGTACATGGCTTCAGTTTAAATAGATTGACTTCAGTTGTACATGACTTCAGTTGTACATGGCTTCAGTTGTACATGACTTCAGTTGTACATGACTTCAGTTGTACATGGCTTCAGTTGTACATGGCTTCAGTTGTACATGTATAAAACCACAACATCCACATCTTCCATATGATTCCTCACAAAATCACTTGCAGAAAACCACAAACAAGTTGTTTAAAAAGCTGGAGAAAACTAAATATGAAAAGAAAAACAAAGCCTATGAAAGAAATGGTATGTTTAAAGATAAGGAACAAATCATACCTTTGGTCTGTTTTGTGAATACATTTCTATTATCAACTGTCTGCATCTCTTGATGGCTGCAACTTCTCTCTCTATGTTTCCCCATGCTCAGAAGTTCTTTGTATTGTTCTGTTTCTGAAGCTAAGCTTTTTAAATTTTGTTCTGCTGTATTTCTTTCCAACTCCAACTTTTTCACCTTCTCATGGAGATTTTTCAGAGCAGATATGACAGCTGTAAAAATTAAGTAAAATATTTATATGACCTCAACAAATGCAGCTGTGTATACAAAATTAAATATGTGTATCCAAGGAAACAAAACAAGTGATAACTCCTTTAGTTCAGCATTTATGAAACTGATCATATTATATTTGCAATCATGTTGCCGTAAAGATGTCTATTGTCTTCTCCCGCTCCACTGGAGGAAAGGCCTTCAACCAATCACGTCAAGCCATCCCACCTTTTGCTGTCTCCCGCAGCTCCCTCCGCGTCCTCCAAATATGATTACTCTCCGTCTGTAATTCTCTTCTCCATGTTTTTAGATCTCCTGCTATTGTGTTTGCCTTGCGGGTTCCAGACGAGAGAGTGTCTAGTTATTTTTCCCCCAAGTTTTCTCAGTGTGTGTCCTATCCAGCACCAGCGTCTTTTCCTCACCTATTTATTGACTAGAATTTATCTTGTTCTCTCTAAGAGCTCTATATTTGTGATTCTGTCATACCATTTTATTCCCACTAATCTGCACAGGGACCAGTTAGTAAATGTCTGTAGTTGATTAGTCATTGTGTTGGTCGTTCTCCGTGTCTCTGTAGGTACATGTAGAAGTTCCATAACTTGTGCTTCAAATCTGCACCCTCTGGCAATGGAGCAAACTGCAGGTTGGGCAGTCCTGAAGTATGTGTTCAGGGTTCTGAACTCTAGTTGCATGTTTCAAGGTTCTGAACTCTAGTTGCATGTTTCAAGGTTCTGAACTCTAGTTGCATGTTTCAAGGTTCTGAACTCTAGTTGCATCTTTCAAGGTTCTGAACTCTAGTTGCTCATTTCAGGGTTCAGAACTCCAGTTGCATGTGGACAACTGTAGGTGCGGAAGTCTCTGAGATGGTACAGATGGTCAACTAGTCTGTGTGGGAGACATTGAGATGGGTTAGAAGGCCATGTTGTCTGTAGTGGAAGACAGATGGTATAGATCAGCAGTTCTCAGCCAGTGGGGAATTTCCCCCGGGGTGGGGGGGGGGGGGGATTTAGAGGTTTCCAGGGGGGAATGAATATTTCAAGATCGCATTAATACAAGAACCAATTACTTGATATTGTTTTTCCCTCCATACTTTACGGTTCTGTACTTCTCACCCTTCTGATATTCATCTTATAATGTAAGCAGACCCACAAATCACGTTTTATGTAAACGTCTAAACTTGTTCTAGTATGTGTTATTAAAATTAGCTTCCATTTTTACGTATACTATATAGGGGCAGGGTGGGGGGGAAATTTATAGGGAGGAAATACGAAAGGGAAGGAATGACATTCTCAACATATGATGAAGGGGGGACATGGGTCAAAAAAGGTTGAGAACCACTGGTATAGATTGTCAACTTGTCTGTGTGGGAGACATTGAGAACTGAATTGAACTGAACTGAACTTGATTTTAAAATGGTTACAAATTGGGCATGTAGGCCCGTCTTACATTTGGCCCTTCTAATCACTCATCTTTCGTTCATCAACAGTGCATGATAGTCACGTAGGAAAAAAAAAATTATCATATGAATGTTGTAGGCATAAACAATGCATATTATCATGTTATGTGACACATCCCCCCCTCCAACACAGACATCCCGCACCAACCCACACACACATCTCTCACCCACTCACACATAACCCACCCATACCCACACCCCCACACATCCCTCCACCCACTCACACATCCCCTCACCAACCCAGACATCTCGCACCCACCCACACAAACATCCCCACCCACACATTCACCAACCCACACAAACTCGCCCACACACACATGCTCCACCCACCCCAACCACACACACATACCCCTCCCACACACACACATCCCGCACCAACACACACACATCACTCACTCACACATCACCCATCCATACCCACACATCTTTGAGATGGGTTAGAAGGCCATGTTGTCTGTAGTGGGAGACAGATGGTATAGATGGTCAACTAGTCTGTATGGGAGACATTGAGATGGGTTAGAAGGCCATTTTGTCTGTAGTGGGACACTGAGATGGTATAGATGACCAAGCAGCCTGTAGTGGCCAGTCCTTAGGCAAAAGATAGTAGATGGATTTTGCCTTTGTGGTTCGTAAAACCAGGTGTCGATAGCTATAGTTTTCATATACGGAGAGACATAAATACTAACAAAATAGGAGATAGACATACAGTAGCCATATTTGTTTAATTGATATACATCATCATCACATGTCCTGCCAACTGGCATATGTATTCATGCATCTCCCACAGATTTCACAAACCTGCACAGGCAAATATTTGTAACATACATATAAATTATTCCACTTTAATTATAAAATTATAATGGGCAGTATTAGGAAAATACACAATGCAAAGCCAAAACATAGTAAAGAAGTATGTTTATGATATGACCAGATGGTATGAAATTATTTTCAAAATGCAGGTGAGACAAACAACTATACTTTCAAACACTGAGATATGACTAAAATAACGTAAAATCAGGTTTGAGGGAAGATTATCAAAGAGTTAAAATGCCTACCATCACGGTCACTGGTTGGGTATGCATCTACGGGCCTGTTTGCTGCTGGCATGTAGTCTGTATTGATGAATGGTGTGTCGGCTGGGTAACTATAGTAACCTGACATCACACTATCAGGTCGGGGGAACGTTAGTGAGGTCACGTTTAATTCCTCACTGCCACCATGGTTCTCTTCCATACTGTAAAATTACTCGATGTGTGTACTGACAACCTGTAATAATGCCACTTGTTTCAACACTGCTTCAGTAAAATTGTACCGTACCTGCTAAAAATGCCTACAAACATTACAATACTGCAGTGAATGTTCACAAAGTTACAGTAGTAGTGGTTACAGGACTACATGGCCTAGAATATAAACATTACAAAGTTTTTGTAACAAGCAGCTACAAATCTCATGATGTATGTATCCCGTGGAAAATTATCAACAAATGAACAGTGAAGACATTCATTCACCAATCCATCTCTGACATCGAAGGCTCCATAGGTCTAACCTTCATGATCAATGAAGAGAAAGGTTAGAATTATTAACAGGTTATGTGGCTCAGATTGAGATGACAAACTGATTAAGCATACAATTATTTTATAGTGTGAATTAAATAGTTATTACCCCGGGAAGGTTAACCCGGTCAACAAATGCCCGCAGAAGTCGGATGTGTCGGCCTAACGGCGCAAGAACACAACTCTGCTGTAAACAGGCACAACGCAATCACATCCGGAAAAAAACTCCGGATGAACGCAGAAGAAGAAGAAGAAGAAATAGTTATTACCACCCCAACAAATTAGCACCCATATAATTACATTCAATATAATATTGTGCCTTAACAGTGGGTGCACTGCTATTTAATCCCACTCCCCAAGGCCTTTGACAACATATTTTAATTGCGGTATAATATGTCTGCTATATTCTGTTGCAGTCAATTCATTTATAAACACACAAAATGAGAAAACAATGATTAGCAAATAGTTTCTTTACTTTTCACATCAACATTGTGAGGAAATGTCACTAAAAGCCATCAACCTCTAGTGCAATCATCACTATTCAGTTGAAAAGAAAAACAATAAATAAATAACATTAATATCACATATCCTTGTTCAGAAAACTTACTTTTCACTGCAAATGTGATCATTAAAAAAAAGTCAAGTCGAGAGGATCGACTTCATTGCCCCAGTCTCCTTCCGCAGGGTGACCTACCAAAAGCACCACACAAAGTACAAACTCCATAGCTCCGGTGATTGCCTCCAGGAGTCTCCGAGAAAAATGAACTAGTGAACCAAAAGACGTAACCCAGAATCGAACCCACAACCTTCGGAGCAAAAGGCAGGCAGCTTGACCACTTTGCTACGGAGATTTCCATAATGTGTGTTCATTGCTGACATATATTACTTGCTGCTGCGTGTTTTGTTTGTTTACTACTAAGACATGGCCAGGGAAAATGCCCTATTTTGTCACTCGCAACTTGTAATAGTAAATCACTATATCCCCGGGAAGGTTAACCCGGTCAACAAATGCCCGCAGAAGTCGGATGTGTCGGCCTAACGGCGCAAGAACGCAGCTCTGCTGTAAACAGGCACAACGCAATCACGTCCGAAAAAAAACTCCGGATGAACGAAGAAGAAGAAGAAGAAATCACTATATAAAATTATAAAACCAGTTAATAGCAAAACCTAATAAGCATTTCAGTAAGTTCTATAGTACGTAAACACCTGTAGGTTTCCACAACAAATAGAGGTTCACAAGTTGTTGGCAGTAAACCACACCTGCTTGCAGAATTTTTACCACTGAATCAGTTTCACAAAGAAGTCAATAAATTTCTATGTCTACTTAGAAAAAAAAACTATTTCAATGATTACTTCCATTTTGGGTTTAAATGTGGGTACATTTTAATGGTGGTCTGAGAAATAGCAACAATGCTCACCAAAATCTGGTATGAAAGTTTAAGATAAAATTAAAAGGCCAGTGAATCTAACACTAGATGGTACATGCTGAATCTCTTCAGATTGCTAATAGCCAATTTTAAATGTATATGTACTTTCCTAGACTCTGAGCTCCAGGTCATGGAAAATGGCAAGACATGTTTATGAAATGTTTTAGTGTAAACAGAAAGCAGTTGCTGTAGCAACTATCGTGCAGAATGTGATGGTGATAAGAACAATACTGTCTACAACAGGATTTTTAAAAACAGTATCGCAGAAGGAACTTTCTGCAGATATATGATGTGTCAGGACCAACAAACTCTTGTAGGCCTGAGTGCATGGAAGAATAAGAGGTCAGTTTTTCGCCTCCTGAAGAGAACCAAAGCTAGCACCAAACTTTGTCCAACCAGGTTCACGCCATTGCCAGTTCAACGTTTTAACAAATACAGCAATGTGCCCGCTACAGCAGGATATGGTCACACAAATACAGTAACACGCCCGCTACAGCAGGATATGGTCACACAAATACACCTTAGCGCCCGCTACAGCAGGATATGGTCACACAAACACATGTTACAGCATGATATGGTCACACCAACACACGCTACAGCAGGATATGGTCACACAAATACACCTTACCGCTCGCTACAGCAGGATATGGTCACACAAAAAAGGGATGTTGAGATGTTCTGCAGGAACTTTAGATATCTATTCTATGACAATGTTGAATTCACAAGAGATATCCTGATTGTGACAATGTTGAATTCACAAGAGATATCATGATTAAGACAATGTTGAATTCACAAGAGATATATCCTGATTGTGACAATGTTGAATTCACAAGAGATACCCTTATTGTACAATGATGAATTCACAAGAGATATCCTGATTGTGACAATGTTGAATTCACAAGAGATATCCTGATTGTCACAATGCAACACATGCTTTGTCTTGTATCAGTATGAAATCTGTGTTTGTCAATTGACATCTTTTTATTGGTCAGTATGTTTTTCATCTTGTTAAAGGCTACTTTCGCCATGGCGATTCTTGTTCTAATCTCTTCAAGGGATCTCCCATCAGATGTTATGACTGTTCCGAGATAATTTTACCTATTCACTTGTTGAAGAATAGTCCCATTTACTTGTATATTACATTGTGGTATTTCGTTCTTCCTAGTAACTACCATAACCTGTGTCTTTTTACAATTTAATTCAAACCCCAGTTGCTCACTGTGTACAACAACCACATCTACTAATTGTTGCAGATCCTGCTCATTGTCTGCAATCAATACTGGAACTGTATCATCTGCATATCTAATGTTATTGTTGTTTCGTCCTCCAATGCTGATTCCATTTATATCTTCTACATTTCTGAAAATATTTTCACTGTATAGGGAAAAAAGATCTGGAGACATTACATCATTACACATCCCTGCCTAACATCTCTCTTAATAGGCTGATATTGTTCCACTTCATTATCAATCCTTATGGCAGCTCTGAGCTTGTTTCCAATATATGTTTTTTATCAGTCTAATGACACTAATGTAATACTAATGTCTTTCCCGTCAATTTGTAGATTGATTGATTGATTTAGGAACCGACATCACAACATTCGGGGCATTCCCATATGCGCTCCGTCCCCATCCTCAGAAGCCAGAGAAGAGTTCCAACCCCAATAGTACCAGTAGCAATCTGATTATATGTGCATCTCGCCTTTCCTCTAAGCATCGAGCATCAGCCAGATCCCCTCGTCGCTCCACACTGTCACATTCTTGCCAGACCATGGTGATACTGATATCATGGTGATCAAATTGTAGATTTGCAAGCATATCTATAGTTATTTCACATTAATAATATTTTATTATTATTATTAGTTAAA